>JAXQGJ010000343.1:0-18706 GCA_037039655.1 Pseudozyma sp. M118-08B | reverse complement strand
CGGGTCATCTACAAAGCTTGCAGAGAGTGAGGGCACCGAAGTGGTTGCTCCCCGAAGAGGTGGCCGAACGCGAAAGCCGACCGCCAAAGCTGCTGGGGTCGATGTCACCGGAACTATCGAGCCGCCGCCCTCACGCGCTGCCAAGAAGCGGAAAGTGGACGATCCAAACATCGATAAGGAGCCCGTGGCTTCTGCAATCGAGGTAGATGCGGATCGTATCAACGAAGAGGTCGACGAAGTGTTTGATGCCGGAAATGGCGAGGGAAAAGGAGAAGAAGAAGAGGATGAAAAGCAATACTGTATCTGTCGCGGTAAAGACGATGGCACTTTTATGATCTCATGCGAACGCTGTCAAGAATGGTTAGTAGAGCCCAATTTGGTCTGATGGAACCAGGCTTTGTGTGATGATGAGCTGACTCGATGGATCATTTGACCCTTTGATCACTGAAACGAATTGACACGACAGGTATCACACGAAATGCATTGGCATCACCCAGAAAGCTGCCAAGAAGCTGGAAGAATACGTTTGCGAAGCTTGTACCAACAAGGAAGTCGAAACGAAGAAAGGTAAGTACACTCCAGACACGAGCTCACTCCATCCCTATGTCGATCCGGCTTCCTCTTGGATGGCCAAGCTTTTGGTTGCAATCCAATCATGCTCGAGCCTTTTCCGAGGTGGTCTTCGATGCACTTGACAGAGGGCTCATTGAGAAGCGAGATAGCTTGAGACTTTCGCATGTTGCGACCCGATTTGAGACTGACCATAACATCGGTCATTTCGTATTTCAATCCTTCAGCTGTACTCTCGAAACCCACCAAGAGGTACAAGTCTTCGAAGAGACGGAAAGCATTCGACACACAGACCGATGAATCGAGTACGGACGAGCGTGCAGAGCCCGAGGAAGAAGAGGTTGAAGACGACGCCAGTGACGGTGATGAGTATGTTGGCGAAAGAGGTGACGAGGCTTCCGAAGCCGAAGATGCAACGATGGAAGATGCCTCGGTCCCAAGTGCCTCTATGCGAACCACACAACGACAAACACACCCAACCGCGGGCTCTTCCAGGACCTATCAAGGCAGTGCACGCGCCAAGGTGGCGCCGGCCGACAAGCAAGCTCCGCGACGACCATCAGAAAGCACAAGACGTCCAAGCTCATCAAGCAAGCTGACTTCTAGCTCCAAGAAGACCGCGGCGCGCAAACCAACGGGACCCTCCGACGCAAGCACGGAGGAAGCCAGATCAAGGGCTCGCAAGGTGCTCGCCTCTGCTCTGGAGAACATCTTCAGCAGTTCCGATGCAAAACGATCGCAAGCCGAAGAGGAGGAAGATGAAGAGACTAAAGGTTCACCCGCCGAAGCTTTCGCTGCACTTCTCGAGGAGGAGCTGTTTGAGACCAACGCTGATCTTCATGGCTCTATCCGCATCGTGGGATCCAAGTACAAAGACCGTTTTCGTACGTTTCTGTTTAGTCTCAAGGATGCAAAGAATACAACACTGCATTCTAGGATTGCCTCAGGCGAGCTACAAGCTTCTGAGTTGGCAAAGATGTCGAACGAAGAGCTAGCCAACGACAGTATCCGACAAGCTACTGAGAAGGCGCGTCTGGATTCGCTTCACAGGAGCACGCTGCGCTCAGAAGAGGCCGGACCTTTGCGCAAGATCACACACAAGGGTGAGATTGAGATTGAAAGCGATGCGGTGCATGATCGCGATCAGCCGGGCAAGTTTCAGAGATCGGTACAACCTCCTGCAGCACGTATCTCTGAGAGCGAGCCGGCTGTGCCGACCAGCCACAAGACGGCCTTGGATGACGCCATGGATGAGGAGGAGCAAGACAAGACAGCAGAAGGCCAAACTCCGCCACATAGCGATCTGACCCGCCGCTCTGCTCCAGCGTCCGGTCTCGCCGACTCGCCAACCCGTCTCAACTTTGGCGACGTATGGACAAAGGATGCAGACGCAAAGAACGAGGACGGAGACGCTGAACCTGGAGAGTCGTATGGATTTGATGTTGGCTCCCCCAACGACGAAGCCTACGGGCATGGCATGGCAGAACATACCGACACTGGTGCCACCGAAGGTGCTGACGACTTTATCGACTCGTTCCTGGACGGGCCTGTTGAAGAAGCGACCGAGCCGAGCGCATCAGCAGAAGATGCCTCAAAAGGAAGTACTGAGAGACCAACCACTCCTGAAGCAAACCCTCCCAGCACAGCCGTACACCGCTACCGCACCGTCATCTGGAACGGACTCATCGACCTGCCCGACGTCTTCGCCTTCCAGGGACACGTCAAGCAAGTTGCAGGTCGCAGTCTCACTTCCACGCCTCAAGTCTGGTCCAGGTTCCTCCCCAAACGTCCACTTCTCATCGCAGGCCGACTGCCTTCGAAGGCGGCTATTGATTATTTGCTGCAAGTGGTCAACGCGCCTCGGACAGAGATCCTGGCTTTCACTATGGAGCCGGGCGCAAGCAAGGACGGCGTCGCTCAGACCACCGAATCGGATCAGGCGAGCTTTGACGGTATGCTCAAGCACTTTAAGAATGCCGACCGATGGGGCGCGTTGCATGTCTCTTCTAGCGTCAAGGGCAGCTTGATCAAGGACTTCTATGTCGTACCGCTGTACAAGGACGAAGAGGTGCCACTATGGCTTGACATGGCCGAGTCGGACTGCCTAGGTGCGGATTGGCACACGAAGCGAGATCGAGATCTTCTTGTTCTCGTGGCGGTCGTCATCCGTGAGGCGCTGCAGAGCGAATTGTCGAAAGCGGAAAGGTCGACTTCTCGTCAACGAAGTGCGACCAACGATGATGCAGCTCAACGGACAGCTACAGATACACGAACATCGGCAGAGGACGCGTACGATCCTGCGGCAGGTATTACTTTACCACTCAGCACGGCGGCTGCTCTGCCCAGTGCAGCTCCAGCAGCGCCTGCATCAGCCTTTGGCTCAGATGCCCTCCAGTCACTCCTCCGTACGCTCGGCAAGACGTCAGCTCCACCATCTTCAAACAGTGCGGTAGCTGCCAGTACAGGAGCTTTGAGTCCATTTGGAGCTCCACCTCCTGGACCGCCGCCGCCTGGTCCTCCACCGGGCCCACCTCCTTCATTTGCAAGTGTTCCTACGCCGGTGAGCGCCGCTGCTATCGGCGGCTCTCTATCGCCATACCCGGGACCCGGCAACGAGCACCAACCACAGCGATGGGTAGCAAACGGAGGCTACCAGCCACAACCGTATGGATATCCTGGTGGAGCTGACCCAGCAGCGTACGGAAACGAAGGAGGATGGGAACAAAGAGGAGGATGGAACGCTGAACCGGCCGCACCTTCGCAGCCGCAAGAATTGCCAGAGGAAGAGTATCCCGGTCAATACAATCCGGACTTCCTCTCACAGGCTAGCTCAGGTACTCAGAGAGGAGGAGGCGGAGGAGGCTTCAGAGGAGGCGGAGGTCGCGGACGAGGAGGATGGGGAGGACGAGGCAGAGGATGGTAGTCGGCACGCACTTATTTTAGGCAATGATTTTACGCTTGTCACACATCGTTCAATTGAAGTTCTGGCTGTCTTAATCAATGTCTCTATGACTGAATGCATTGCGTTGACGAGCTCAAGCATGAATCCATCAGCTTTCTTATCTGAGTGTCATGTTGTCGAACAGCACGCATGGTGATGCGGACCTGGACGTTTTGAAGCTCTGCTCAAAGCATGCTCAAGTGCCGTGCTAGCTGCGAGGCTCAGAGCAATGAAAGAGATTTGCTACTCGCGATTACCTCTCTCTCTTCAGACTCAATCAAAACCCAAACTTGAAATTTTTGGAAAAAGCTCAGGCCCGATTGAGAAGAAGAAAGAAGCGGAAGCAGAGTGATCTCGTGGCGCGTCCCTTTTTGCTGATTTTGTTGAAATTATGCGAGAGAGAGAGAGGCTGGAAGAAAGGATCGGAAGACTTCGCTGCTTCACAGGTTGTGAGCCAACCAAGCGATTTTCAAAAAATTGTCCGAGCTCAAGCAAAGCAGTGAGCAACCAGAAGCTGAGCAGCAGCAACAGCAGCAGCAACAGCCGGAGACTCAGTCATTTGTTCGAGGAAGTCGGGAATTGAGCCTTGACACAAAGAAGGCCATCTCCACTTTGGCTACAACACTTCGTTTCTTGACATCACTACCACCACCACCTGTGCCTTTCGCCTTCTTCATCACCTTTTGCAGTCGCTTCTGTCTCGGTCTTTCTGCGACTCGCGACTTCTTTCACAGGCTTTGTCTCGCCTTGTTCGACTCATCAGTCTCGCCCGAAACCCGGCATTGACCACCAGTCGGTCCATCTTCCGCCTCTCTTTATTCACAATCTTGCACCTTTAGCACAAAAGGCAACAGTAATACAATATGTCTGCCCCCGTCGCTCCTCCACAGGCTACCGTCTACCCACCAGGTGTCCAAGCTCCTCCTCCTTCCGGAGCTGAGCGTGTCGGTCCCGGCGCACCTTCCCCATTCCTCGATGAGAAGCGTGCCGCATACCCTTCCGGTATTACCCCTCCCATCTCGTCTCACCCTTCCACTTCGATGTTTGGCTTCTTCCAACCCATCGTAGCACCCCTCAACAACGCTCTCAATGCCATTCAGGACATTCGCACACGTCTCGAGCTCTCCAATCCCGGCACTGTCGAGGGACTTCAACGCGAAGTCAAAGGCGTTCACACCACCAACTTTTTGTTCGACGGTGCTCGTGCCGACTTGACCAAAGCCTTGAGCATCAACCCCATCTTCCAAGTCACTCATGCCTTTTCGATGGGCTCACAAGCCGCTCCTTCCAGCTACAACTTTGGTGCCGTGTACGGAGACAACAAGAACTTCTTCCAAGCTGGTCTTGATGACGGACTCAACGTGACCATGCGTGCCAACCGTGGATGGGTTCCGGGTCACACTACCAAATTGCAAGCTCAACTCACAGCCACTCCGGGACAGAGCTTTGTTCAGGTCGAACACGATTACCAGGGAACGGATCACTCGGCCAACTTTAAGGCGTTGAACCCATCACCTACCGATGCTACGGGAATCTACATTGTCAACTACCTGCAGAGTTTGACCAAGAACTTTGCGTTCGGTGTCGAGACGGTTTATCAGAGGCCTAGTGCTGATATGGAGGAAGCTAGCACTGGTTACATTGCCAAATTGACGGGCGATCGAAAGGATTGGATTGCAACCGCGCAGGTTCAACCCCAAGGTGTAGCCCAATGCACCTACTACCACCGTCTCAGCGAACAAGTTGACGTAGCAGCAGACCTGCAGATGATCACAATGGCACAGAAACGCGAAGCAGCTGCCACCGTCGGTGCTAGGTACAACTTCCGCATGGCTACACTGAGGGCGCAGATCGACAGCGCGGGTAAACTGAGCAGCGTTTACGAGACCAGGTTGAGCCCTGCATTCGGATTGACTTTTGCAGGAGAGATCGATCATTTGCAGGGTGCGGCCAAGTTTGGATTCGGTGTCAGCATCGAAAGTGGTAACGAGATGGATCCTAATGCTCCTCCTCCTACGCCTCCTTCGGTGCCCATGTAAGGGAATTAAATTTTGTCCGACGACGACGTGAACGATAGGTTCGCTCGTATTTTGACGTTCAGCATCACCACCTCTCTTGTGACCGATCCTCGATTTGATGCAAGGATGATGCATTGTGAAAGGATCGGCTTTTTTCTCATCGCCACAAAAAGGATCTCTCAAAGGTCGCAGTTCATGCCCCGTTGGCGAGCGCACATCTTTCTCCTCCGCCTCTTCTCTCCCTTCTATTCTTTCCAACGTCTTTAGCTCACCCACCTATACGACTCGTTCATCATGTATTAGTGCTCTTTTCGGACACACACTCCACAGAATCTGAAAGAAAGAAACCATGCTTTTCAACGCTGGTAGGGGCTGCGTATCTGGTTTGCGTCCAAGCTTGCCGGTTCTGCCGGGTGGGTGTGTTGACTCTTGAGTGTGAGAATAGGTTAGGTTTTGTGGTGATTGCGAATTTTTCTGGCTTCTTGGGATCTAGAAGGAAAGATGAAAGGGGAATAAAATCTGGGATTTGCTTTACAAGTACATTGAGAAATGGGATCGAGAACGTAATCGTTGCGGTAAATACGGTGAGAAGAAGAAGAAGAACGACATGTAGATCATGCTAAAGACTAGGATGCCTTTACTGTGCCATCCCTTGATCAGGCAGCCTTTCGATCCTAAACTGTCTACTTGCGATATACATCAACGGAATACCTGGGACCTTTCTCACTCTTCTTCTTAACTCTCTATCGCAAGTTGCCACGATATAACACTTGTGACTTGTGATCCTTTCGATAATACAGTCGTCTGCATAGGTTCCTTTATGGCTGCATTCCAGCCTTTCAAATCTTGGGTCTCTTGCTACTCGTAGTGCGATGCGGTATTTGGGGCCAAGTTTTTCGAGTTCGCTGAGTACGCAGGTGGTTATGCAGGGGATAGATTTGGCGTAGAGACAATCCATCATTCCTTGAACCAACTCGATTTTGTTTTGCAGTGAGAAATTGATAAAGTTCGTATCAACCAAAACTCGATAAGGGGGGCCAAGTTGGGTGTTGTGTTCGAAAAACATGGAGGAGGCTGGTGTAGAGATGTGACGTACTACAGTGCCGTCGGGTGTATGCGTTTTAGAAGGTCCACCAGCAGAAGAGGAAGAGGAAGAAGCCTTCTTGGCAGCATCCTGCACTTTTTGATTCGCCTTCAAACGATCATCTTTCGGATTGAGCATCCTTTTGACTTCGCCAAACTTGCGTACTTGTTTCTTCTTTCCCATCTTCGTAAGAGCGATAGGACTTGCACCTTTTTACCGGACAGAAGAGGTTCGTTCGTGTATCGCTCGATGAAAGCCGATCTTTCAGAAGTGGTGGATTAAAAGCTTTGCGCTAGTCTTCGATGCGAATGTGGCGTGCTAAGGTGCTACTTCTGATATCAGTGGTATGAGAGTATGGTGGCGAGCAAAGGAAGCCGAGAAGGTGATGATGACAGTGAAAGTTGGTGTCAGAAAGGCGAAACGGAAAAGTAAGGGTTCACCAAAACTTTCGACCCGCCACGGCTCAGCCCCGCATCAGAATTTTTGGTTCTTGCTCCACTTCCTTGGCTCAACTTTTTCTACGTTCAACTTGGACTGATTAGGTCTAACAAACAGGCTTTTTTTCGCAAGGCCTCTTCCTATTTCTACCTCTCAACAGCACATCTGACAGCCGCAGCTCAACCTCGTTCACAATCTTCAATTCAGGTCAAAGCAGAAGATCCTTTACTATTGCGATTGCGAAAGGAGAAAGTGAAGTATAGTATTACAAGATGAGGCGAATGATCGTTGGCCAAGATGGAAAGGAGTGTTTTGATATTGCTCGAGCCAAAGCATCGCTAAAGTATTGAAAGAGTGTCTGTCGACGGCCAGCGCCGAACTTCATCACTACAATAGCCCTGTAGGTAGCTGAATACAGGATGATATTGGATCAATCGAGCAGCTTTGAATCTTTCCACCTTCTCTCCCTACCTGTCGCGGCTGCTGCATCCCCTGTCAACTGCGACATGGGCGTTGAGTTGCCTGACTCTACGCTACCCGGCGTTGCCGATGTCGCATATCCATACTGATACACCTTGCTCCTTAACAAAGTCGTATAAAATCTTTGCACCAAAAAGAAGCACTGCAGCCTGACAGCAGTAAAGAATAATCCAAACACCATCAACATGGGCACCAGGGTGGATCTGAAACTTTCTTCGCAGTTCTCGGATGCGAATACACCATCAAGCAATGTATCCCATCCTGAGGCTGAGCCTGTGACATCTGAAGATGGAAGACCATCGGAGGGATGAGAAGTGCTGATCAGAGCTTGTGCGTTTGACGGCCCGCTCGCAGAGGAGAGTTTGCTAAGTTTAGAGCTAGAAAGCCAAGCTTGAAGTTCACCAGAGCCAAACTCGTCGCAAAGATGCGCTCGGACCGAGGGATAAGTGCAGACGATGGCGAGGGCGAATAGCGAGAGTGTCGAGAGGAGAAAGTCGAGGAACGAGTGAATGACGAATAGTCGCGAGAGAAGTAGCTGGGAGCGCAGCACGCCCACAACGCCTGCGCAACAGCAGATGACGCTCAAGAGTATATACCATCGCAGCGTCCCAATGACGAGACGAAGCGCATCCCACTGCATGCGCTCGACATCCTCTGCTCCATCGTCCATGGCCTGGTATCCGACGGTTGCATCGAAAGCTGGCATCTCGCCAGATTTGCTGTTTGTAGTCGTCGACTTGTTCGCTTCCGCCTCGCCGTTTGCTTGTGTCGGCACAAAGTTCAAACCTTGAGCTTTCAGGTAAGCTTTGGCCTCTGCGACCCATTCTGGGAGGTATACATTCTTGTTGTTGGCGGCGTTGATGTCATTGGTTGCTGCTTGAGCAAAGGCGTTGAGATCAACGAGCTGATCCGGTCTGGCTGCAGACTTGGCGAAATGCTCGGGCGATGGCACGAAAGCTGCCGAACCTGGAGGTGGGCCATTCGGTGCTCTTTCAGGCACGTCGGGTAGTGATGAGCTGAGTGCACCGAGCCAAGAGTAAGTGTTGAGGTGAATGATGATGCCGAGAATGGCTATTGCTAATGTTGCTTTTCGTGGTGAGATACAGCCGAAGAGGCCGGAGCTATTCGAGCTCGTTGTGGATCGGCCCATGATGGCGCTTGTGATACGTGATATACTTTTGGCGTGTCAGGTGTGTGCAAGCATGCAACGGTTTCGGGTTAGAGACTGGCGTGAAGTAGGAGCTAAAAAGCATGCTCTACATGAGACGTGAGTAAAGCAGGCAGACGGCGAGGTGAAGCTTGAGTAAGAGCGAGATGGTGGAGAGACAAGGAAGAAGGGACGGTTGTGGTATGGAGGAAGGAAAGCTCGCAGGAAGAGCAGCGCATGCTCAGCATTCACACGAGTCGATTAGCATGAGGCCTCAGACAAGGGCAGGAGCAAGAGATCGACCAAACTCTTGGCAAACAGAAACCATGCGCAACTCTTAGCCTGCAATGTGGTACAAGGCAGCGAACACACACAGCAATCGCAGCCGCATGCACACTTTGGCTTTTACGGCTAAGCCGATACCCTGTTCGCCTATGCTTCCCCAGAATCGGACCAATTGAGCCCACTCCTGACTTTGTGCTTGTGTGCTGCTTTTGGTGCTGCGACTAACTCAAGCGTGGGTGTGTGTGCCTGCAGAGAAGTGGTTCACGCATTGAGCGCCGTCGAATACCGAGCGGAGCCGGACTGCGGATCAGCGGCAGCTTCTGCCTCGCTTTTCTTCACACTTTGTAAAAACCCCGCTGTCTTATAGTCTGTGTGTGCCGTAAGAACACAATCGCATCCAAGTCAGTCTCTTTCTTGCAGGCAAAGATAATCGAGCAAATTCGCTCTCCTTTTTTCCTTAAATCGCGGAGAAAGGATGCCGAAACATCTGCAGCAGACTGAGGAGGAGAGCATGAGAGCATCACACGAGGTGACCGGCGCGTAAATTGGAATCCGCAAGCCGCAAAAGGGCGCCAAGACCTCTGCTTTGGCTTCTTGCGGCACACAACTCCTGACATTGCGAAATGTGTGTAGAAGTCGCACAGAGTGGAAGGCGTTGAATTGGGTCGTTGGATTGGGTCGTTGCATTGTGTTCTCAGGGTCTGATGTGGCTTGAGTGCTCGAGCCGCCTCGCTATCAAGTCCGCGGGTTTCCTTCAACCTTCCCTTTTTTGTGTTTCAACTTCTGACGGACCCTTGTACATCGTCTGCCAGTCTATCTGGACTTTTGCCCCTCTTCCACATTGACCATGCGCACTACATAGCATTGGATCAAGAGTTACCGAAAAGCAGCGAGCATACTTGCGCAAAAGAGGGCCAGGGAGGCTGCCAACATGCGAGTGTGGAGCAGAAGCATCGCAAGATTCGCAAACGGCGCTCTCACCGAGCAATTCGGCTTGACTTCTTCCTCCGGCTCCCACTCTTCGGCACGTCTCCGAGCATCACACATTTCCTTCCGCAGCAACATATCAACGTCATCCGAACCAAACGAACGATTGATCCTAGGCATCGAAACATCATGTGATGACTCTTGCGCCTCCGTCGTCTCTTCCAATCGCACCGTCCTTTCCTCTATCGTGACCAAACAGGACCATTCTTCTACCGGTGGCATCCATCCTCTTTCCGCAGCTCTTGGACACCATGCCAATCTTCCCTCCACCATCGCTCGCGCATTGGAGACCGCCAACGTTGCAGCAACTCAACTCGATGCCATAGCTGTGACGCAAGGTCCCGGAATGGCGAGTAGTTTAGGTGTAGGTTTGGCAGCAGCAAAATCGCTTTCTGCCGTTCTCAAGAAACCGTTGATCTACGTACACCATATGCAGGCGCATGCGTTGACGCCTCTGCTCACGGAGGAGGAGCCGCCGGAGTTTCCGTTTTTGGTACTCTTGGTCTCGGGTGGGCACACAATGCTCGTTCTAGCCAAAGGGGTGACTGAGTTTAGGATATTGGCTACGACAACGGATGATTCGATAGGGGACGCTTTCGATAAGGTGGCGAGAGATTTGGGTATTCCTTGGACAAGTGCGCCAGGTGCTGCGCTGGAAGCACTCGCTGCCTCAGCCAAGGATACTAGCGGCACAGAGGAGAAGGCGGTGGTGTTCCCACTTCCGTGTAAAGGTCAGCCGCTGTTTTCGTATTCCGGCCTGAAGGCTGCCGTCCAGCGACACATCGAAGCAAAAGGAGCAGGGACGAGCTTGGGCCAGGATGAGAAAGCCACCATTGCAAATGCATTTCAAAGTGCAGCATGCGCACAGCTGGAGGATAAACTCAACATGGTCCTTCGCCCCTCCCACGATATCGAAGATGCCAAGCGCCGCCCTCACCCACGCATAGACCTTCCGCAAGGCGTTTCAAGTGACGACATCAAAACGGTCGTCTGTAGCGGCGGCGTCGCAAGTAACGCCTTCCTCCGTTCTCGCCTTCGTCAACATCTCGATACCCTGGTCCGCACCGATGTGGACCTCCAATTCCCACCGCTTTCGCTGTGCACCGACAACGCAGCAATGATCGCCTGGGTCGGCCATCTGATCTACTCGCAACGCACGACGGACGATTACAGTCGTCATGCCAGACCTAAATGGAGTATGGAGGACATACCTACTTTGTAAACCCTGCAAACCTCTTCGTTCTAGATTTGAATGTACAATATCATGCTTGAAAAGCTGTACCATCACATGAACATATGACGATATGAAGGTGTCAAGATTCTGCAGTCTTGACACGCTTGTGCGGACCCCAAGGCGTACCCATCTCCTCTTCCTCTCCTCCACCTCTTTGCTCGCTCCCCATCCTCCTAACTTCCTTCTTCCGCTGCTCTCTCTCCCTCCCGACCTCAGCAAAGAATTTCCCCTCTCTACCTCCTTCGCTCAACCCATTCTCTTCGCCGCCACCAGAACGTTTCTTCTTACCCCTCGTATCTGAGTCCCAAAGGAAAAAATTGCATCTAAACTCCGGATTGACATCCCCTTTCGCTCTTCCCGACTTCTCATACCCGGGACCAACAGGTCTTGCGCAGAGCCAAAACTTTCTACCGTGATTAGGACCCGGTTTGTTGACTGTCCAAGCACGACATGGTTCCGAGTGGTTGCGGCAAAGCGGTGCGGGAGCGGGAGAGAAAATCGCCCCCCATGCAAGGGAGGTGCCTACACGTGCGGCGGCGGATTGCTCAGCTGTCACAGCAGAAGTCGTGCGAGGAGAAGTAGACGAAGATGCAGTGTCGGCAAATTCCGAGATCGCATCTTCGCCGTCTTCTCCTGCATCGAGGCTATCGGTGTGCGATGCGCCTGCGCGAGCTTCACTGCCGGTCGTCGTGACTCCGATCTTCGCTGCGTGCAAGGTCTGCGCATTTACACTCGGTGTTGTTGCTACTGCTAAAGTGACGCTAGCCTCTGCAGGTCGGTCTTCGTTCTTGAGACTTATCGAAGACTGTGCGTTGGGGAGCTTGCTCGTCGACTTGGCAAAGAAGGACTGCAAGCTCGTCTGACCCTTTTGACTTGCCCCGTTTTTTGCTTTGCTGGTTTCCTTGCCCTTTGTAAGAGAAGGCGTGCGCTTTGGTGACATGCCATTGCGTTTGGCGTTCGGAGAAGGCTGACTAGCAGCAGCTTTGATCGGCGATGAGGGCGTAGGAGAAGCTGGATTGATTGGTGCCGTTGCAGGCGGAATGCGCTCGGGGTTGTTGGGACCGCTGCAGGGCGCTGCTGGCTGTGTGATCGATGGCTGCGGGGCGATCTCAATATTGAGGCCCTCTTGCTGAGAGTGCAAGGAGAAGAGTGCGTCGGCGAGAGACCCTTCTTCGCCAATTTCTTTGACTTCCGTAATCGGTCCTTCAACACTCGCACCGCTGCTGTTTGTCCCAGTTGGAGCTGCATCCGTTGCTGGAGTAGCGTTGACCGTACTTGCTACGGAGGGTGAAGGCGAAGCACTCTTGATAGCCGAAGGCGTTCTTGATGCCCCAAAGAACGAAGCTAGCTTCCTCTGCTTCCCCGAAAACTCGTCATAGTGACACGCCGCCAGCGCAGGAGGCAGACGGTTCGCGTTTCCATGCATCAAATCAGCCAACTTGACCGTTTTCCCATCGATCTCCCTCTCATCGTACAAGTCCACATAGACCGGACAGTGGTCGCTGCCATAAACGTCGGCTTGAATGTCTGCCCCCTTGATCCACGGCAACAGTCCTTCCGTAGCCAAAATGTAGTCCAATCGACAGCCATAGTTCGCAGGACGTGCGTCAATGAGGGTGTTCCAACAGGTGAACATCTTCCTCCTCTCTGGGTGGTATTCTCTTCCGACGTCGTGAAATTTGCCTTGTGGTGTGAGGAATGATTGAAACCAAGACCGAGCAGGGTGCTGGTGAAAATGGTCCCATCCGTTTTCCCTCATGCTCTGTTCCGGATCGCAATGGTCGATGGGATCGCGGATGATGTTCATATCGCCAACGATCATGACTTGTCTGCCTGCTTGGATGAGCTTATGAGCGCGCTCTGCGAGGCACTGGTAGTACGTCATCTTGTAGTCCAATCGCTCAGGTCCCGTTTCGTTAGGACAATACACGTTGAACAGGACGAACAGCCCCAAATCGAGCACTACACATCGGCCTTCCTCGTCAAGTGCGTTCCAGATCTGCGGTTCGACATCATCTCGTGTATCCGCTGGTACGAATCCTATTGGTTCGTTGGGTATCGCAGGGTTCGAAGAAACGTTCGTAACGGGGACGCGGCCTGTGATCCCTTGCTCGGCTTTGAGCGGTATTGAAACGCTCTTACGGACATACGTAACGGTGCCAGAGTAGCCTTTGGTCGGATGAAAGTTGAAAAAGGCATTGTAGGATGGTAGAATACACATGGGCTCGGTGAGCTGCTTCCGTGTCATCTTGGTTTCCTGGAAACAGGCGATGTCGGCACCAAGGTGCTCCAGGCAGGCTTCCCAGTCGGCGAGTTTGTACCATGGTTGGTAGCCTTTGAGAGTCCGTAGACCGTTGATGTTCCATACTGTGATGCGCATGGTGGCAAATTCTCCGTGGATTGTACCGTTTCTGAGGGCCGTACGCTGAGTGCAGATCGCATACTCGATGCTCTATGCTGAGTACATGTTGGACCCTGATTCCGTTCCGGGATGAAACCGGCTTGTCCAAAGTGGTCTTGAAACGGACGTCCCAAGGTCTCGATGACTTATTTTTGAGGCATTCTAAGACCCTCGGCGAGCTCGGCTCACGTTTCTGTCGCGGCAGCTTGATGGTTATGGTTGAACAGACAGAGTGGCGAGTGCATAAGACATTCAGCGTTGGTCTTCGCGGCTGAGCCATGCATGAGCCAGAGGTGGAGGCATACAAGACCAAAAAAATCGATCGGGCGCGTCTTCCAATCGGGATTCCGCTTCCCCACCGCGAACCCTTTTGGAGTTCATTGCCGAAATGACATGCTCTTGTGCAGCTTGACAAGTGATACCGACTCAACACCATCCAGCGAGAACCTCTTCCGCCTGCCGACACCACTGGGCGGATCGAACCACCAATTCCGTTCGACCTCCGTAAACATAGACAGAACTGTTGCTTAAGCAGACGCCATCAAATGCGGGCTGCATGAAGAACTGATTGCTGATCTGGTTCATGCTCCGCATCACGCTTCAATAGTGCCGACTATTTTATCAGCACGGTGTCGAAACAGCCTCAATAGCGTCGCCCAACTGTACATTCGACCACTTCAGCACGCCCTTTGCGCGACCGTCTCCCAACGACCAGCATGGACGCACCATCACAATCCGCCCCTACATGGGCTGACATTGAAGACGCTACCCGAAGTGGTAAGGGTCCCTCGCCCTCCTCATCCACAGCTTTCTGCGAACGGCTATAAGCGTTGCGATGACTGACCAACGAGCCATGCTCACCACCTCGTGCATTGCTGCGGCTCCATCCTTGTCTTCCCTTTGCTTCCCTCTGTTACAGACGTCGGCTCACCCTCCACAACCTTGGTCGATTCGCCTGCCTGGCATTACGATGATACCATCGTTACCGACTTTGGTCCCGCTTCCCTCGATGACGAAGTCGAGATCGTTGAATGCGCCGACTGCAGCAAGCCTATCCTCAAAGAAGCGCTTCAATTTCATCAACAGAACTGCAAGCTCGCCAGAGACATCGCCTCCGGTCGGGTCTCACCATCGATATTGGAAGGCGAGCTTAGGAAGCGTCGTATGCTAGATGGTAAGCTTCCTCCCCTCCTCCCCCCTCTTCCCCTCATTTTGCACACACGATGTTCACCTCAACGTACACCTCTTACAACATGAATACTGCTCAACGCGTATACAGACGACGACGAAAGCCTCCTCGGTGACGACAGCACGAGTACACCTCTGACAAAGAAGCAGAAGAAAGAAAAACGGCTTCTGCTCGAAGCACACAAAAAGTCCCTCGCCTCTTCCTCTTCATCCTCATCCCTTCTCGGCGGTCGTAAAAACAAGGGACCCATCGACGTCGATAAGCAATGTGGTGTCATCAATGACAAGGGACTACCCTGTTCGCGATCTCTCACTTGCAAATCGCATAGTATGGGTGCTAAACGAGCGGTCGAAGGTCGATCCGCACCGTACGACACTTTGTTGTTCGAATGGCAGAAAGCAACGAATCCCAGTTTCGTGGCAAAGTTGGAAGAGAAGGAGAAAGCTATCGCTGCAGCCAAAGCTGCGGCTGCGGCTGCACCTCCCAAGGAGAAGAAGAAGAAGACATCGGGTAAGGATGGGAAATCCAAATCTGGCGCTGGTGGGGCAGGAGGTGCAGGTGGAGGCAGCGGAGGTGCAGCAGGAGCAGGCGGAGCTTCAGGCTCTGGTGGAGTGTTTATCGAAGACGACGATATGGACATGTTTGATGCAGGAGCGGATGAGGATCAGATGGATCAAGAATTGGTTTCGGTATTGGGCAGTATCGCTCACGCGGCTTCGAGGGATAGGACAACGCCGTTGCCGCTAGCGACAAGATCGTTTGCAGGATCTTATACGAGCAGGGCGAAGAGGATGAGGAATTTGAGAGAGTTGTTGAGGGAAGGGTTGGCGCCTGGTGGTGGAGCGTATGGTATCAATGGGTATGCTACTTGGAATCATGGGAGGGGTGGATATCCGCCGATTGGAGGGGGTACGGGAGGTGGGAAGAAGGGCGTTGCTACTGGCGCTTAAAAGCCGTTCGGCCTCGTCCTCGAACAGTGTCGTTGAGTTCCTATGCCTGCCTATGATACGCTCTCAGTAATCCGTCTTCGCATCTTGTACTTGTTTTTTGCATCAATTGATTTCTTCGTGTTTGTAAAACGTGTGGTTCGATCGAATCAGCCTTCGTCCTGTCGGCAGTCAGCATTGCCAACTTTGCTAGCAATGCACAGGACGCTACGATCGCACAACATGTGATTGAGAAACAAGCATAATCATGACAGCCACAAAAACAACATTAGGTCAAAAGGTACAAATACAAACTCCACACCGCGAATAAGTCTCCGTATCACTGAAGATCAAGTCGAAACGGAAGCCGAAGCACTCGTATCGGCAGCGCTTTCATCCTTGGACCTTGCAATAGCGCCGTCCAAATCGATTGGAATGCGGACCATTGTATCGATCAGGGCGGGTTTGCTTGTGGGAGCGGGACCGTAGTTGTATAGGTCGTCGTCGCTTTCTTCTGCTGCATCACCTTGTTCGGAGGTGGATGTGTCTGCGTTGTCGGTGTTGGCGGTTGGGTTGGTGAAGACTGTCGAAGCTGCACGTTGCAAATGGTCAAGCACAGGAGCGGGAAGGATGAAGAGGTCAGCAAGGATTTCAGAATCGTAAAAGCTGCGGAGAGGAAGGAGTAAGAAAGGGGCGAAGGGGGAAAGAGAAGCTTACCTCGTGCTATTTGGATGGCTCGGAACACGCCTTGCCATGAGCCCATTACGGATGCGATTGCTACCAGTCCACCGAAGCCGAAAGAGATCAACGTAGTCAGTACTCCAGGCATATACCATCTAGATAGCAGTTTGGGAGCTTGATACTTACAATCGCCACCATCAGCCATAATATCCACCTTCTCGGCCAACCTTTCGAGCTCCTTGACCATTCTAGCCGACTGATCTTTCAACGCCCGCAAGCCTTCCAATTCCGCCTGCTTCGAGATCAGCCTCGCTTGATTCGCTGAGGAGGATGGACCACCAAACATGATGTTGGCTGGATTGTTGGGTTGAGGATACATGGATTGTCGTCCTGCTCCGCCTGGTCCCATCATTGACGATTGTCGTGCTGCCATGTTTATCGTGACGCGTTCGAATTGGTATTTTTCTCGCGCTGTGTATCGTTCAGAAGAGAAGCGGGAATGACGTACGTTGAGAACAAGCGGGGATGTGATGATGGAAGTGTAATGCGAGAATACGTTGGAGCGGCTCAGATGATGGTGTTGTTGTCAATTTCAACAGGTGTTGGTCTGTTGGAATTTCATAGGCAGGGTCGCAGTCAAAATTGTCCAAATGCACACCAACACACAGTGCCAAGGTGCTGTACGCGCGCGTCAGTTTGATTTGTGCCAGATTTCACGCGTCCCTCTCACTCTCCCACAATATGAGGCTGTTCTGTTGCCTCATATCAGGCACCATCTCGACCGACGTGGTGAATCCCGCTCAAAGACGACGGCTGACAGCCCAGAACACAACGGCGAACGGAAGGAAACAGCGGGAACAACATGTATAGCGAGCGAATGAAACAATGAACAAACGAAGAAAGTGCGCGAGAGATGAAAAACTGACTCCAAACAATGTGCCGATAGGAATGAACATTCGATGTCCTGGCCATCAACTAAGATGATTTAGTCGGTCAGAGTACGGAAAGCCTCAGCAATGTCTGAGTTAAGCTTGTCAAACTTCTTGGTGATAGCCTCCTCACCATCCTTGGGGCTCTCGAACTTCTGCTGTGTCAAACGGTAGATAACATCCTGACAGTGCTCCTTGACCTTGGCCCAAGTCATGTCGGGGTTGTTGGCGATGGCAGCCTGTGCGTGGTTGTGGAAGTCGACAATGTTCTTGAGCATGCCCGAGGTCTTGTAGAAGGGGCAGTAGGCGTCGTACTCCGAGATACCATTCTGCTGCAAATAGTCGTCTTTCATGATCTTGGCAACATCGAGCGTCACCTTGTCGCCTTCACCAAGCGCCGACTTACCGACAAGCTGCACGATTTCGGCCAAGTCCGAGTCCTTCTGCAGCATACTCTTGGCAGTAGTACGAAGTGCGATGAAGCCAGGGCGGTTCTTTTCGTAGTATGGCTCGAGGGCGTTGATGTAGTTGGAATAAGAAACGTCCCAGTTGACCGATGGGAAATGCTTACGTTGTGCGAGCTTCTTGTCGAGACCCCAGAAAGCACCCACAATACCCAAAGTAGCTGAAGTGACGGGGTCCGAGAAGTCACCACCAGGAGGCGATACGGCACCGACGATGGAGACGGAACCTTCACGCTCTGGCGAACCGAGACAGGCAACACGACCAGCACGCTCGTAGAACGAGGCGAGCTTGGCACCCAAATAGGCTGGGTAACCGGAATCGGCAGGCATTTCGGCCAAACGACCGGAAATCTCACGAAGAGCTTCGGCCCATCGAGAAGTGGAATCAGCCATCATGGCAACGTTGTAACCCTGGTCACGGAAGTACTCGGATAGAGTGATACCAGTGTAGATGGAAGCCTCTCGTGCGGCTACCGGCATATTGGACGTGTTAGCAACCAAAGTCGTACGCTTCATGATGGGGAACTCTTCGCCGTCCCTCGTCAACGTCAACTCGGGGAATTCAGCGAGCACTTCGGCCATCTCGTTCCCCCTTTCTCCACAGCCCACGTATGTGATGATATCTGAGTTCGAGTACTTGGAAAGGGCCTGCGAAATGACCGTCTTTCCACAGCCGAAAGCACCTGGAATGGCAGTGGTACCACCCTGAATGCAGGGAAAGAGGGAATCGAGGATACGCTGACCGGTGAGCAGCGGGTTGTTGGCGGTAAGCTTCTCAGCTACAGGACGAGGGGCACGAACGGGCCAGATTTGGAGCATGGTGTGCTTTTGCTTCTTGCCCTGGAATTCGGTCTCGATGCAACTAACACAAAGGTTAAATGGAGTATCGTTGACAATGCAGATGGAACAGCTTCTGGAAAGGCATCTATTGA
>JAXQGJ010000342.1:0-18829 GCA_037039655.1 Pseudozyma sp. M118-08B | reverse complement strand
TGGTGGCAGTCTGAGGGGTGACCAGACGTATGGGCCGGGCAAAATTGCGCTTAGCGACGTATTGGAGATCATGCCATTCGAAGATGCGATTGTCTGCAAGGAGCTCAAGGGTCAAGATATCTGGGATGCTTTAGAGAACGGTTTGAGTATGTATCCTAAACAGGAGGGGAGGTTCCCACAGGTGGCTGGAATGATGGTGAAGTGGGATTCGAGGAAAGAGCCAGGAAAGAGGTTGGTCAGTGTGGAGTTGTTGGACAATCCGCTGGATTCGCCCAATAACCCTTTACAAAAAGAGGAGGGTAAGATGGACGTAGATGACGAGCAAACGATGAAGAAAGGAGGGGACGAAGACGAAAGCGAGGTGGGCAAACTTCGCCGATTCTCCGTAACGAAACTTTCCGATGGCGGATATGACGTCGAAGTTCACCGTCCGGCCCTCGTCAGCCGTGGTCCTCTGGAAATGGACAAAACCTACCGTGTCGTGACACGAGAATACCTCGCTGAGGGATACGATGGCTTCGATGCGCTTACACGAGGCGAGTTTGTCGTTGATCACGAGAACGGACAGCTCATGTCGGCCATCGTCCGTAAGTTTTTGCTTGGAGCCAGCTATTTGTGGCGTATGAAACAGATTCGACGTTTGCAAGCTGCCGAGTCGGATGGTGCTACAGAGGACGAGAAGGAAGTTGTAGCTGATGGCAAGGGGCAAGAGGATAAGAAAGAGCAAGTGGATACTTTGAGCAAGCGTACTAGGATTGCCATTACGCGTGCCAGATCGCTAAACTTGCTCAAACGGGCTATGAGGCACAACCCTTCTTCCGCCGAGACGCCTTCTACACCCGTCAAATCATCCTCTTCGATGGGACGCTCCGGGTCGCATAGCCCTTCCTCAGGCAAGCAAGGAGGCAGTCCCGATGACGAACTCTGGAGAATGGTCGTCGATCAATCTCCTGGTGGATTCCGTGACGCTTTGCACGTCGGTGGCAGTGAACATCATTCCAAGTTTGATTCCGTATCGAAGCGATTCAACGAGCCACTCACATTGCGATCTGGCGGCAGGATTGCACCAACCTCGTCCCATGCAGCTACGCGATCGATCGACGATACAGTGGACGACAAGGACGTCGAGATGGGTGTTCCTGCAGCCAAACGTTTCCGACCTGAGGCAGCAACGGAGGGAAAGATCGATAATGCGCTTTTCGACCCTTCACTTGCCAGCGGGTTGCTAACTCAGATCAAAGAGCTTCTTGCGCTCGTCAGTAAAGCAGCTCAACCCGACGGAAAGCTTTACACCCCTTCGTCTGCCAATGGTGAAGGAGAGCACCAAGCGGAAGCGGCGGAAGAAGACACTAATGATAGCGGAGCCAACATTGCACTGGGCAGTATGGCGATGGACGATGGAGACGACGATGCCACTTTGGCCTTTCTTACCGCTGGATCAGGCGCTGCAGGCAAGGCTCAAAACAAAGGAACACCTACGCCACTTTCACAAGAGATAGTCCAACGCGCAACCCAACTCCGCGCCACGTTCCGCAAACTCGAAGAAGCAGCCCTCTCCCTCCCCGGAGGACAAGATATGGGCCTCGGTGAGCAAGAAGCCTTGCTTTCGGCATTGGAAGGATTCATTCAACGTCAGAATGAGAGTTTGGCACAGTTCAACCCCAACTCGCATCCAAAGGACGTTGAAGAAGGAAAGGAGAAGGGGAAGGAAGAAGGGGAAGAGGGGGGAAGGTTTGGTGACGGGAAAGGCAAAATCGCTAGTAAATCGTTCAATCATGGCGCTGTAGCAAGTAGCAGTTTCCACCTCAACAAGGAAGAAATGGAACGCTTGAGGGAGGATATCAAAGCTTCTACCTCTTCCACCTCTACTGCAAGCGATAGCAAAGCTGAAGTTGGGGTTGGAAAGAACCAAGGCGAAAGTGGAAAGGAAGCAAATGGAAAGAAAGGGCAAGGGGAAGGGGAGAAAGAGGATGCTAACAACCTGGCTTTCGTCTCTCCTCTCGTCGATGGTCGATTGGTCGACATTGCTCGACAAGAACAGGCTTAAAGGCGCTATCTTTCATCTCCTTGACATACTTAGAAGTCTGTCTACACGCTTCAAACGAAGCAATCACATTCATTTTCACCCTTTCTCACACTCTTATCATACACACGCATACACGCTTAGCTGCTCTGCTGTGCGAATAACAAACGATAAAATTTGCAAAGCAAACCCTGTCTGAAGCAATCCTTCCTTTCCCCCTCTCTCTTCATCCACGTTTACCCTCAAAGATAAAGCGAAGGGGAGAAAATAATGCTCCCTTCTCTCTCCAACATCGCCAACGTCTTTTCAAACTTCTCCGCCAACCCTTCATTCCCAATCGCCTTGGCCGCTGCCACCAATTGCCTTATCAATTCCTGTAACCTCCTCATACACCTAATGATACTCCCCTCAAAGACGTCCGTAAGTTTGCAAATCTCGGCAAATTTCGCCCCGTTACACCACTGCAGCACTAGGTCCATGAGTTCAACTTTAAAGCCGGCAACGTACTCCTCTTCGACAAGGGGGAGTTTGGATTCGATGGAAACCTTGGCGATACGACGTGCGGTTTCTTGCATGATACGAAGGGAAGAGGCTAAATCTTCTCGAAGGCGGGTTTGGGTGGTTGATTTCTCGCCGAATACGAAACAGGAGAGCAGAGCGGCGCATTGAGGTGGCGTGAGGTCGTTGAATACGCCGTTGAAGATCATTTCGGTTAGCAAAAGCTCATCGCCAGTGGAGATTTCGCATGCCACACGACCCTTTTTCTCGACTACGTCGTCCGAAGTCGTGAAGCCAAGGCGACGAAGGACACGTTTACGACATTTGAGTTCATCGAGTTGGAGGACGGAGTGCGCAGCGGCGATCTTTTTGGCAACGCCGGCGACGACTTCGGAAGCTTCCTGCTTTTTGGAGTAGGCTGCATAGAGACGTGGGAGGTCGGCGTCCTTGCGAAGAGGCGAAGAAGAGAGCTTGTCATCGAGGATCTTGATCTTTTCGACGAGATGAGCAAAAGATTCGTCTTTGATCTTCATGTCCTTGATGGGATCGAGAAGAGGAACGCCTTTGGGGAATCGACGTCGAACTTCAGCAAGATTCTTGCGGACCGTCTCGCGAGGTTCGCTTGGGCGAAGATCCTTGGCAAGGAAGATGCGAATACCGGAGAGCGACTGGATGGTGGAGAGCAGAACAGGAACGACGACCATCTCGCCCTTCTTGCCTTGGGGGCAGGGTAGGAAGTTGCCAGCAGCGCTCTCGTTCTTGTCGTTCTTGCCCTTCTTGTCGGAAGCAGAAGAGCCAGAGCCAGAAGCACAGTGAAGAAGCACATCAACGACATAGTGGTTTTGAGGAGGCGCGTTAGGATCAATCGCTGGCCCACGCTTGCCAGGAGTGTTAGGCAAACGCTTCTCATACGAGACAACAGCTCCCCATCCGAAGTCCAAATTCTCGTGGCACACCTTGACCAATCGACCAGGCTGCAAGAAGGGCAAGACGTACGAAGGGTGCGTCATGACCGTCTGCACATCCGTACGCAGTGTCTCAAGCTGGTGCTTGACGTCGTAGTATTCTGCAACCTCCTCCTCTCTTTCGACTTTGATGAGATCGCGCTGCTCCTCGGCGGCCTTTTGCTCTGCCTCGAGCGCAGGAACCGATGCTGCGTTTTGGAATTGGAAGAAGCATCGTTCCAGCATGTATTCTGGCGAGATACCTTCGACACGCATCAGATTCAAGATCATGTTGTAACCGAGGTGGAAGGCCGAGTTGAGTCGATCGGCTTCACCTTTGACCATGGTCTTGGCAGCACTAGGCTCCAGTTTCTCGTCGAACATCATGATGACGATACCTCGGTCATCGAGTCCACGACGACCGGCACGACCCGACATTTGGATGAACTCGCCGGATGTCAAGTTACGGAACTCCTTGCCGTCCCACTTGTTGACAGCAGTGAAGACGACGGTCTTGGCAGGCATGTTGAGACCGATCGAGAAGGTCTCGGTTGCAAAGAGAACCTTGATGAGACCTTCCTGGAAGAGGATCTCGATGACCTCCTTGAGGATGGGCAGAAGACCACCATGGTGAATTCCGATACCACGTCGGAGGAGGGGCAAGATGTGCTCGATCTGGGGCAGACCGCGGTCTTCTTCCAAAAGGGCGTTGATGGCGTTGGTGAAAACGGTGGATACCATCTCCTTTTCGTCTTCAGTGTTAAACTCGAGCTTGCTCATTTGCAAGGCAAGAGCTTCGCATTCACGCTTGGAGAAGGCAAACACAATGACGGGGTTGTAGTTCTTGACCATGATCATCTTGACGATCTTGTAGATATCCGAAGGACCTTTCTTGCCACCGTTGCCTCCCTTTTTGGCTTGTCCACGACGCTTTCCACCGCCTGCATTGGGGTCAGCGCTGTCTTCGCCCTTGGAGTCGGCTAGCGCACCCATCGCTTTCTGGAAATTATCCTCGCGGAAAGTGCCGCGCTCGTCGACGACAAGGTGAATGCCTTCGCCGCCTTGAGGGAAGAGATAATGTTGGAGTGGGGTGGGTCGGAAGTCGGTGTAGACGACGTGACAGGGCTGAGCGTGGGTGTGTGCGATCCATTCGGCAAACTGCATGGCATTAGGAATGGTAGCTGACAGGAAGACGTAGCGGACTTTGCGAGGAAGGAGGATGATGGTCTCTTCCCAAACGACACCACGCTCCTTGTCACGCATGTAATGAATCTCGTCGAATACGACCCAAGCCACTTCACGCATGATCTCGGAACCGCGGTAGAGCATGGAACGCAGAATCTCGGTGGTCATGACGAGACATGAGGCGGAAGGGTTGATAGTGACATCTCCCGTCATGAGACCGACATCGCCGAACTCTGCAGTGAGTTCACGGAACTTTTGGTTGGAGAGGGCTTTGATGGGTGAGGTGTAGACGACACGCTGACCGCGCTTAAGACACTGAGCAATGGCGTATTCGGCGACTACCGTCTTACCAGCAGATGTGTGTGCAGAGACGAGGACGGATTCGTTGCGCTCGATGCATGATACTGAATTGCGCTGGAAAGGGTCGAGAGTGAACTTGTATTCTTTGGCGGGAGGGTCATTGGGGACGTGTTGAGAGAGTGGAACGTATGGATAGTCAGGTGGAAGCGCGACTTGATGACGCACGGAATGGGTGACATGCATCTGTTTGGCTGCGGCATTGCCAGCGGCATCGGAAGTCGAAGCACCATCCGCAGCTGCGTCAGCACCCGCAGCGTCACCATCTGCAGCTGCAGCGGGTGCAAGTCCTCCGTGTGCTGGGATGGATTGAGTAGCCTCGTCGGTGAACACATCTGTCACCACCGTTGGTACTGGAGCTGGCTTTTCTGCAGCTTCGAGTCGTTGACGTTTGGAGGGCCCAGGTGCGGAAGCACTGTCGTCGGAAGCGTGTCCAGTCTCTGCATCGCCGTTGCTAGGTCCAGCCTTGGGACTTGAGGAGACAGATGCGGATGCGAACTCGCCATTCTGAGACTCGTTCTTGCTGGCGGCCTTGTCTGACTTTGAAGAGCTGGTTGGGGCCTTGTTGTTGGAGGAAGAAGCGGCTGCGGCTTTGCTTCGCTTCTTTGACTTTTTGGAAGGTGACGAGCCTGAGGAAGCAGCAGGGCTTGGTGCAGCCTCTGCTGGAGCGAGGAAATCGAAGAGACCGTCTGGATCCATCTTGCCGACCTTGTAGGTATCGGGTAGGTTGGAGATGATGATGGTCGTGTACGATGTTGAAGTCTGACTTCTAGCGGATACACGAAGTCGAGCTTTGCATGTTGGAAGAGGAGGGTCCGAGGCTGAAGCCTAAAATTCGAAAGACTGCTGTGCTGTGCCCAAAATTCATTGCGAGAGCTCAGCTTTGACGGCCAAAAAATACGAAATTCTTAATCTTGAAATTTTCGAGACTTTCACTCCACCTTTTTGTAGGGAATGCTTAGTCATGCTAGTCAAGCACAAAGACGGTCTAACATCTTCACGCCTTTGCCCGTGATCGACTTGACTGAAAGAGAACGCCTCAGCCAACACGCAACACACGGACCTCGACCAAACGCTCCACTTTCTCATACTTGTTCTTCAACACCTGTCACTTTTTGTCACTCTGTTCCTCCTTCGTCACGGTCAACCATTCATACATTGCTATACCAAGATGAGCAACGCATCCCAATCACAGTCCCAGCCCGAGCCTGGTTACGCGCTCGTACCACCTACATATGCCTCGCACACTTCGACCTCGTCGACCTCCTCCACCTCACATCCTGTCTATGCCGGAATCCACGATACTATGCGATATGGTCCCAAGAACGTCCTTCACGATGTCTCGACTGCCTCGCATCACCCTATTCAGAACCGACTCGAGAACTGGGAGGCAACACGAGACAATTTGAAGCTCACAATGCAGCGCAACATTCACGGTTTGGGTGCACCCGCACATACTTTGATGGAGCGCAAGATCGTCAGCTACGTAAGTATGGCTCCGCTTTTTCGGTGAAAAGAGAGATCGCCCGAATTTCCACAAAGGGATCAACATAACCGGTATATACATGACGATGGAGTCTTGATACTGAACCGAGGGACCCGCTTCTTTGCCCCCTTGAACCCAACAGAACCCTGCCTTTGACCCCACAACGAGCTCAAACTCGATCTCCAAACTTCACCTTGACATTCTCAATGGCGACGACGAGCGCATCGAGCCACGCGACTTCTTGCCCTGTAAGTACGACCCCTCGAGTCGCAAGTACTACCTCGGATCACTTTACATAGCCGCATCGCTATAGACACTGTATTTGCTGACCTTTCTCGATCTCAATGTGCTCTTCTTCGTGATACAACAGCTGAGATTTCGGCGGAGATCCCCAACATGCACACCGTGATGGAGCGCCGTCTTGGCTTGTAAGCCGACCTCGGCCTCATCTCCGGTCTTTCCCCTTCAAGTCCACCTTGTTTGTACATTAGCTATTCCCAATACATTGTTCTAAAAGTCTTACTTGCTTGGGTATATTTTCAACACGACATCAGCACACGAAAAATCATTGGAATGAGCGGCTGCTCAAGCTTGTATGCAAAAATGCTTAGGCAAAGTTTCATCGCAGGCCGCACTGTGATCAGCAGATGGATCTGCAATCTGCTTCCTTCTAAGCCTAGTGTGCAGTCCGCTTTGACTCAGCGCAGCTCAACCAAGCCCCCTTCTCACACAATACTTAGCACCTTCGTCACCCAGCACGCTCAGATCTGCACACGCACGCACGTCAACAAACATCGGTGTCGAACTGTAATGGTATCATTGCTGTGAAGCCCCTAAACTATGTTGTGCAAGTATTGTAACAAATATCGTCGTACCCCTCTCTCTCTATCACTCACTTCGGATTGGGCATGCTCGTCAGCCCGCTAGGCGGCTGTTGGTATCGCTTGGCCCAGTTCCATCGCTCTTGTCGATATCGCAACGTCGACTCTTCCACTCCGCGTGCATGTGTACTTCCCATCTTGGCCATGGCCTCGAGCAATTCCAAGAAGGCATCACCAGTGTCCCACAATCCCGTTTCGATATGCTCGCTGTCAAACTCTGGCAAAGCGTCGAACGATGCTGGATTCTTCCAGCCAGGATTCTCGTCGCCGGACGTGTGAATCCACGAACTTCCGGCCACATGCGCCTCGGCTGCCATTGCATAGGCGTGCTGAGCAAACAGACGCATGTGTCGGGGCCATCGCACCGAACGCAGCGATGCATCCATCGTCCTGCCCACCTCGTTGCCCTTCTTTTCGCCTTCGCCGATCCACGCATCTTTGGCACGCCCTTCGACGGGTTCCAAAGCAGCATCGCGGGCTCGGTGCAAGGTGAGTAGCCTCTTGGCCAATGCGCCTACATCGTAAAGCACTGCCATCGACGCTTTCATCGGGTGACGCGAGAACTGAGGTCGTGGCAGAAGCTTGCGTCCCTGGAAATCGCGTGTCGCTGCGCCATCATCTTCGCTCTCGGACTCGGCCGCCATGCTGGCTCCTACGATCATCTCAAAGTTGGATCGTTGCTCGCCCTTGGGCATCAGCGTTGACGCAATGCGCAGAGACTTGTCCGTCTTGGCCGTCGTGCGTTCCGGGAACAGGAAGAAGAACGCCTGCACCGAGGTGAACAATCGGTACATGAGCAAGGCCACGATGCGCGAATGCACAAAGGCGGCCACGCGCAACGGCATCTCGGGTCCATCGTATGTGACTGAGCCGATACGGTCTACGAGCCAATCGAGCGTCGTCTCCATCTCGGTAATGGCGTGCTGCAGATCGGGCTCTGGCGAGTGACCGGTGCAAATGTCGGCGAGCGGGATATGAAGCAGTCGCGTGACACGCCCATACGTGCGGAAGATCAAGTCACGAGTCTGTGCAAGATAGCCGTTCGAAGCAGGATGCACCTTGGGCGTCCAGTTGGAGCCGTGGTGGATGTAGTCATCGGCACTGGCGGGTTCCAGCTCCATCGTATAGGCATCGAACTTGGGTACCTGCATCTCGGCCGTTTGCACCCAGTAGGCGGATGTGATGATGAGCGAAACCTGTCTGCGGATCGCTTCGAGCTCGATGGGATCCTTGATCATGGTTCGCGTGTCAGCGGCTCGAGGCAGCGGTGCTTGCGGGTCGTCGGCGCTCGTCACGCCCGAGATCTCGAGCGCCTTTTGCAGCACCTCCGGACCGTCCCATGGCGTGTTCCAGCTTTCTGAATCGGGTTTGGCATCCAGCAAGTGAAGTCGCCAACAGTAGACCAAACGCAAAAGCCACATCTGACGCTTGGCGAGTCCCTTACTGCTGTGGCCGTCCTCTCCAGCACCCATCTCGAGCAACATGCCGGTCATGATCAATCGAGGGTCCACGTCGCCGCTGCGAATCTTTCGCAGCATGAGATCGTTGGCGAGCGACCAGCTTCGACGCGCAAACGAGAGCATCTGCTTGCGGTCGTCCCCCTCGAGCCTGCCGTAGTTGTTGGCGCATCGCAGGACAACTTCACCCGCCTGCAGATCAAGATCTTCGATGTTCATGCTATCGGGCAGAAGCAATGCTCGATGCGCCAAGAAAGCGAGCAGAGCCAGCAAAACGTGGGCAGGCGGATCGCGTCCGCCGGAACCAGGCGCAGAACCAAACAGGTAGCGGGAGGGAATCATCTTTTCGAACGAGTCGAGCGCCTCAAATTGGGAGATGGCCAGCGCCACAAAAGGTCGATCCTTTTCAGAATAGTAAGGTTTGAGACGGTTGATGAGCATTGATTGGTCGTGGTAGCGCGTGTCGCCATTATCGCCGCCGATTGGCGACAGCTTGGTAGCTGCATTGAAGTAATTGTTGCTTCCATCCGACTGTGGCGATGCACCTGTAGCAAGGCCACCGGAGCCTTGCGATTGGGATGGCGATGCGCCATTGCGATTCACTTCGGTCGGAGATGTGCCTGCCGAGTTTTGCGAGCGAAGCATGCTCGAGACACTGTTGGAACGAGGGTGACTTATGCTGTCGGCAAGCGCATCCCATGCACTGAGCGAGGCCTTGCTGCCCCTGTCGTCCAGCCTGAAGTAATCAAAGTTGCGCTTCATCGGACGTTCCTCTGTGCCCATTGGTCGGGAGGAAGGATCGGAAGCGATGGGCGGCGAGAATGCAGAGATGGATGTGTTGGACTCGGAAAGTCGTCCACTGAACGTATTGGGTGTGTGATCGGAGGCAGAGAAGCTGCTGCTCTCATTTGAGCTGCGGTGGTCGAGCTCGGGTCTACCGCTGTTTGTTATCGAGCCGTACGGCATGCCAGAGGTAGAAACAGGCGAGATCTGCTGGGCCGTTGCATAGTGATCGTAATGTGGGCGATCGTTGTCGGCAGTCGCTGCTGCTGCTGATAGATCAGGCCATCCCAGACCATTCGAGGGCGAGGTCGTGTTACTTGGTCCAGCCGACACATCGCCTGGCGCTGTGAACGTGAATGCGACATCGTAGTGGTTCGTGGGCCTGGCAGTGTTGGCACAGTGGGTTTCGTCAAGAACACGCTTCTGGGCTTCCATGTAGGCTGGACCGGCGCTGGAATGGCTGCGCGGTGCTCCCACGCTCCCCGATGTTTCGACGCCGAATGCCGCTGCGAAGGCAGCCTTCTTGCCCTTGGGTCCACGCGGTTTTCGGTTCCAGTCGAAAACACAAAGCTCTTGTGCTTTCGCTTGAACTAGTGCTTCGTCGATCGTACCATTTTGGAGGGTAGTTGCATTGATCGGCAGCATGGCGGTCTTGATGGTGGAAACGCATCCACCGCAGGGATTCTGGCCGTCACATTTGGACTTGCGCTTTCTGCAGGGTTCGCAGGCGGCCCAGATCTGTCGGAAAGCAGATGTCAGAAGGAATGAAGGAGTCGAAAAAGACATTGGGATCAGCCATCTGCTCTCCATATTCTTCCACTGTGAGAAATGTAGACAAACTTACCCTCTTTCGCTTGTTTCCTGAGGCATCAAGAGACGCATCAGCCAAGTTTGCTTCCATCAGACTGCTCATCGCGCTTGGCATGTCACGTCCTGCGGATCAATGCTATGCCGTTGTGATTTGAAGGTGTATGCGCGCTCTGCAGGCGCACTAGCCTTGCTGCTTTGCTGATCCTGTCTTTTGTTTCAACACCTGTATCAACACCTGGATTTGATGCAAACCTGCTAACAGACCTGCTGCGCTCCGCTGACTTCTATCGACTGAGCGAGGATTCACGTTTGCTGGTCGCTGATGCTTGATTCTTCTGCCAGCGCGCCAAAGTCTTACACGTGCTGCGCTTCCTTGCAAATGGGATTGCTAGACAAAGAGAATGTGGATGTGTCTGCTGTTGTCGTGACGCTGTTCGTGATAGATTTTGAGACGCAGATGCGGCCGACGAAAAGAAAGCGATCAAAGATAGCTCAGAGGCTACTGTCACTGACGTTTACACTTTGAAGGCGAGCTGTCGATTGGTTGAGCTCCAGAGTCGACCTGCAGGCTGGCGGTAGTATTGCGATTGGCGGGTGCGGCTCGTTGGCGAAAGTTGAAAGGCGGTGCAGCAGATTGTGTAGGGAGGTTGAGAAGGATGATTAGGAGCGATGCGACGCGACAATGGCAGGATGCTGGCGCGGACAGTCGTGAATCGTTGAAACTGAGCAACGATGACCGCAAGATTTTGTCGAGTTGAGAAGGGGTGCAGGAAAAGAGGAAGAAGGAGATGGTGATGGCAAGGAAGGAGCAATGGCGTTGGTGTAGTTGCTTCAGCCTAGGCAGCAGAATCGAAATAATCAAGCTTGACACGGGATCAACTTGCGGCTCAACCGTCGATTGACAAGCCTTCCGAAGATGGACCGAAATCCAAAAGGGCTAGCAGTGAGTGAGAGTGAGCTGAGTCGAATCGGCGACGCCCAAGTTGAGAATTTGTCAAGGTGTGAGGAGAATGAATGCCAAAGAAAAAGCCGAAGGGAAAGCGAGGGAAGCGAGGAAAGCGAGGAAGGAAAGGGGAAAAGCAAGAGCAAGACAGCAAAGCGGAAGGGGCGGGAAGCCGTCACTGCAGAAGGCGGGGCCAACAATGGAAGAATGGCGGTTGGTGCCGATGGCAGGAGGCAAAAGAAGCAGGAGAAGCAAGAAGCTGAGCAACGAGGCAGAAGGCAAATTAGCAGCTATGAGTGCCAAGGCAACGGCAGGAGCAGTAAGAGCAGCAGCAGCAGCAGCAGCAGCACATGCACATGCGCAATCTGCGCATCCAAACCGGCGAAGTGCCAGGTAGCAAGTTTAACGTTTTAAAGTCGTCATGAATCCTAACTTTACGGCGATTGCGCACAAAGCTACCAAAAAGAACCCTAGAAAGACAGGCTCATCAGTAGTCAAGCCAGCATTCGGTCGAATAATCAAACCCCAACGCACAGTGTCTTTACTTTGCGCTTTCTCGGGCTGAAATCACCGTTACGGAACCACACCGAACGCATCAAATAATCACAGCAGGTCGGGAGTTAGAGAGAGAAAAGACAGGGGCGGAGACCAACAAGAGGTTCGTTACCAAGATTTCGGATGGGGCCGACTGTCTTGAGAGAGCATGGGAACGTCGTTTTCACCTCTTGTTCATTTTCTGAGTTCGTGTCCGGCAGCGCGGATTCTTTTGTCTTCTCGGAATGTGGTCACAAAGTCCTTCACAGGCAGGGCAACAAGGAAGAGAAGGAGGGACAGCGAGAGAGAAAGTAAAGTAAACTAGAAGCAGGCCCAACGCTCCAGACTCCGCCCTCTGCGCTCCACAAGAACCACGCGCCTAGATGAGACACGAAAGAGGGGGAAATGCGAGAAAGGGAACGCGAGCGAGAGAACGGCGACAGCCCGTCACGGGGAAGGAAAGAAAGGTTTCAGTTGAGCCGCTGCTCAAGTGTGCTTTTCATCCTTAGGATTTTTTTTCTTTTCTTTTGTTTTCGAATCAGTGTGAAAAAGTGCGTGACGAAATGCTCGGACTCCAACCGTGCAGTCTCCGGCCACAGCTCAGGGTCGTGGTCAGGGTCTTCTATTTCTTGTCTCTTCCTACTCAGAATGAAATGTTTATTTATTCATTTTTGTTTCTCAGATCGTGTGTTCGGGCTTCAATCTCAGAAAGGTGAGAGGGAGAGAGACGAACATGGAAGGACGGAATAAGCACTTTGGTATATGGCTGACAGAACAACAAACAGCACGCTGAATCAGTAAGACAGCCCATTGCGCCAAGCAAGGCCGCAAATTGCAAATGGAAACAGAGGCCGAAAGTCCTTTTTCTTCGTGAGAAGAGGAAAAGAAGCAGGAAGAAATGGAAGAAATTGGAGCGAGGAGCAGACCCTGGACTGTCACAGATTGGCCTTCCGACCGAGCATATCTTTGCTGTTTTCAAATTCGGCAAGTCAAGCGTACGGCGCAAAGCGGAATTTGCGCATCGAAAAAAAAAGTTTGGGCGAATGAGCAGAGGCACTTCTTGTTCCCACGCAATCACAAAATGAATTTTGCCCACAAGCCCTCGAATACACATGTGACACATACTGTAGACGTCAGCCTCTTTGATTGAGCGTACGTACTTGTGAGCTTGGCAGGGATTACAGACCCATCTGACGGGCACTTGCTAAGGTTTGCTTAAATCGTGCGGCCCAGAAAACAAAAATCAAAAAAGTGGCATAAGTTCGAGAGGTGGGACGCAATGGCGGATCTCATCGAGGAAAGCCAAGATGGAGCAATCTCGCAAGCTCATTGAATGACTGGCAAACAGTTTCTGAGAGCTTATGGCTGGGAAAGTCAAGCTCTTTGATTTGTCACAGCCATCCGAGCCCTAATGGAAGCCACCGAAGCATGCAAGGCCGTACAGTAAAGTACTTTACATTACTGTCTACACAATGCAGCGAGATCAGAGGACAATGGACGTCAAAGAAACAACGCGACTCGAACCTCACAATAGCCAGCAAAAGATAGGCCGCGACGCTCTGTCTTGTGGACGTTCGGTTCCTCCGGTGCCAGAATTACTTGAAAGAGGCCCTACTTCGACCTCACCTATCATCTCATTGTATCTGTCTGTGTGATTGCCAGACTACAACACAAGTGAACGTGAGTCGCTTGACAAATGACTTGAATGGTGACGCTCGCAATCACTAAACAAATGCTGTATTTCACAGATCGGCGCTGTTGTCGGATTAGCCGTATAAAAGTTCTAGCGCGGCATAGACAACTGCAGCCGTTCCGACGGAGGGGCAACGACGATGAAACGGCGCAGAGCTGAGAGCAGTTCTACACACTCCCTGTCTGTAGATCGACATGGCCTAGGCATACAGTAAAATTTTGTGTCAGGGCTGCGGTCAGCACATGGGCAAGCTCAGTTTCGACCATGTAGCTTGTCTCACTCTGCTTGCTCTTGCAGTAGTTGGTTGGTATTCATCAGCAGTCGCAGGCTGTTGCAGGAGCTGCAATGTGATGCGATGCGCGTTGAACCCTATTTTGAACCTAACTCGCATCGCATGCGCACTCTTGCCCACCAATCGCAGATCAGTCGTTTTCAAACAGAGGTTCCATTGTCTTCGCCCCGCTAATCAGCTCTAAAGCTGAGTCAAAGAGTTCCCACTCTCTCAGCCAATTTATCTCAAGAACGTCAATGATCGTTCTACTTCGACAACGGCCGAATTCACCTGGCTTTTCCTCCTTCTTTCCTCTAAATACTGTGTAGCAGCTCCATTGCGTCGCATCTGGTCCACAACCGGCACGGACAGTGGATGAATCCGTGCTCCTCCTGACGTCGATCTTTTCGAACTTTACAAGATGGTCACACCCCGGCTTCTATCGCTACCACTGCGGAATCAACTACATTACTGTACTGCGCCATGTCTCCGCTCATGCCAAATTTCGTCTCGCTTAACTGCAACTAGTCTCAGTACGATGGTAATCATCAATAAGGGCTTGGGCGAGGCAGGCGGCCTTTCAAATGTCAATGCCAGACCTGAGCAGGAATCGTCCAACTACTTCTCGGCTATGGCTATGGGGTTCATCTGAGTTGCAAGGTCGACCTCGCTTACGGCAGGGCAAGGCGACAAACCATAGACCGGCACATCGAACTCTCTCAGAATCGACAGAACAGTTTTGGACCTACAACAGCAGTTGGTTCGAGTTGTTCCGCGTTATCCAAAGCCACGCCGAGGCCGGTTCGGTCTGCTGTGGGCGAGTGTCAACCCCACGTCGATATGGGAACATGGCTCGACTCTGGCGTGCGTGTAATACTTACGCCCCCCACGCCCGAGTCGTAACAAAGGAGCGGAGAACAATCATGCAGCGCGGTCATCTGAACACAACAATGCGGCAAACCTCTCTAGCTTCTAAGTGGAGCAAAGGCGACTTGTGCCTGCATGGCATCTTAGGTCAAAAAAAAAATCGCTTTACAAATTTGCACTCACATCGAACGCTCTCTGCAGTGCATCTAGCAACAATGACGGACGCCCGCGGTCGCTCTACTCGGTATGAGGATATTGCATGAGGAATGCCTTCTACATGCATCTGCCTGTTAGCTTCTCCATCCATAGCATGACTCCAAACCAGAGGCTGCAACAGTGGCAGCAGTTGAGACTTGCCCTGCACAGTCGCGAAGCGCTACTTTCGCGTGGCATGATAACCGAGCTGCTCGCTTGCAATTGATGCAGGGAAAGAAGCGAAAATCCATTTTCGATCCTTCCATTCTAGCAACAGCGTTGGAGGAGGCACTTGGCCACTGTCAAGGCGAATTTGAGCCATGCTTCGAGATCTCGAGTCGGTCCCGTGTTTCTCATGCGTTCGCCATTTGCAGATGAAGCGCTTGCTATCCCCCTCGAAATTCCCTTTGAAGCGGTTCTGTCACTCATCGAGCAAGTTGCCACGCAACTGGCTTCTGGCTTGCTTCGCGTGGTGCTGTCGTGCTGCCAAAGCGTCCTTCTCGGAGTAGGTCATGACTGTACGAATCTTGTTGCAGCAAACGGAATCGAGCCAAGGCTCAACGAAGGAGCGAGTCAAAGATAGCGAAATTTCTTGTTCCCACTCCGCCCTTTTTTCTGGTCCTTTGTTCTCAAAGCCACATGCAGGTGCGGGACCTGCGTGTGTTCTTGGTCAACGTCCAAAAAGACAAAAATAAGAATAAAAACAGCACTGTCGGGGGGTTGACAAGCAGGAAACACGACGGTCTTCATCGTCAGTTTTCGGAATGGGGTACGGTAGCAAGCTTCGGGTTGGCTCTATCGTCTTCGACTGTTCCAGCACTACCAAAAAGAGCACGAACAGATATGTGCAGGAGACCAACCGGCAGCACGAGACCATCATAGGTGTTCTGGAAATTTCGTGTGCAACGGACTTGGAGCAGATTCTCTGTAGCTCGATGGCGACCGCTTCAATGGTGCGCAGTCGCCATCACAATTGGCATCGGCCGACTCGGTGCGTTGGATTGTAGAAGCGACTGGCTTCGACGTTCCCGCTCCCGAATTCGCAGTACAACGCCGACCGATGTCCTTGCTTGCATGTTCTAACTCATCGGGAACCAGCCCAACGAGCAAGCAACATGTTCTAGACCGGCATAATATTACCACCGTTGACCGGCGATTCGTGCTCTTCTTGAGATACCCCTTTTGGTGCTCGACGCAATCAACAAACCATGTTCGGAGCTCGTGCCTATTGCATGAAGCTATTCTTGCTGACAAGCTACAGCGTGGCAATGGCGTCGTTCCAGACATCAACACAGACGGTGACACTAAGAGGACGAGATCAGACGAGAAGGAAGTCTTGTTGCCACCGTACTTGCCCACGATAGCGGTGCGGTGATGCCGATCAGCTTCCCATCGCGTTCGCGAGTGCCGATGATCCTCAACAGCGCGCTCATACTCGGCCGTGGGTTCAAAAGAAGCAGACCATCTCCGTTTCAAATGGCGATTGACATGAAGTCATGATAGAGACTGACTGTGTGCACCGCACGAGAAGGGCCAGGCTGGCTTCCAGCGGACATTGAATTGCAAGCCACTCGTACACTACAAAAGATGACATTGGCTTCTGCGATCAGCCAGGACGAGGCCAGACGGTTCCATCGCCCCGATCGTACTCTGCTCCAGGGTATTCGTAGTGTGGCTTCTCCTCATCCGAGTCCTGATGCGCGGAAGCAAACAAAGTAGCAGGAAAGTGGTCAGCAAAGCGCAAGACTCTGAAGAGAGACAAGAAGGTGAAACGTGAATGGGCGTAAAAGAAGAGCATGAAGGCATGAAAAGCACTTTAGGCGGAGACTTGGTCGGGTACCACGAGTTCAAGAAGGAGCTCGAATGGTCACGGATATACCTGTCAAGCCACCTTCCTTTCCAAGGTTATTCGCTTTCCTTGATTCTATGCACACATTCCTCGTCGACAGCGACGTGTCGAGACATCGTAGTCGAAGTCGGCCGAACGCTTTGCACGAACCCTCGGCTAGCGTCTGTCGAGCTTGCTGAAAGAAGTCGAGATGCTATCGTAGTCGCGACACGGTACTTACAGGTTCAATGATTTGTCCGTCACCTTCGTATTCTTCGTCGATGGGTCTTGAGAGGTCCTCTGTCGATCTCGCTGCTTTTCGCGCTGTCTTATTGTCCGAGGCAGCCGACTTGGGTCCGACTTTCATGTCTTTCATGAGTCGAGCGAGTTGCTCCTTCTTGCTCGTCTCGCGCTTGGCATCCCGTTCTTTTGCGAGTCGCTCCAATTCCGGGCGGTAATCTTCCAGGTACTCTTGACGAGCTTCTTGAACCGCAGCGAGGAAATCTTCCATACCATCACCGGTTACCGAGGATACACCCACCGCCTACGAGCATAACAATTGGACAAGAAAACGAGAAGGACGAAAAAGGTCAGCAATTCAGCTCTGCTACATCTTTTCCGCACTTTTTGCCAAGAAGTCTTCGACTTACCCTGAGGTTCTTGTAGAACTCATCGAGCACAAGGCTCATGCTATTCATGAGGCTGTTCATGTATCCTTGGCTGCCTTCCGCATCGAAGTTGCGCGCTCGCGAGCTCAAGCCTTGCTGCGTTACTGTGGAAGACGGGTCGGTTGCGTTGCCCGCCGCCAAGGCTTCTTGGAACTTTTCGAAATCTTGCATCCATTCCAGTGCGAACTGATGTGATTGGGCATCGGTCTTGTTGAATACGAGGATGAAGGGGAGCTTGGTCTTGTAGAGGATACTGCACGCGTAAAGCATGTTGCTCATGAATGTCGCTGGAGCCGTGGTACGCGGTGTGTCGATGATGTAGGCTACCACGGTTGGCATGGAGCTGGCGAGAGCGTCAGTGACAATGGAGCCGGATGCAGACCAAGTAAAGATCTCGATTTGACCAGGGGTATCCAGGACGATATGGTCGACCTCTTTGGCTCGTTTTTCGAGAATGTTCAAGACCTGGTCGAACTTGGTCGTGAACAAGTTGAGTGCAGTCAAGATACCACCATTGGGCCCGAGGTTGTACTGTTCCATGACACGAGCATAGTCGACTGTATCTCGAATATCGACATTGGGCTCGTAGCCGAGGGTTCCGACCGCAGGATCGAGGTTGACCATGTAAGGCGCGGTTGTCTGCGAGGATGCAGATACGTCTGTCATGGCAGCATCGCCGCTCATCGAGGATCCGGCTTGTTGTTCCTTTGCGTCTTGTTGCTCCTTGGACTTTTCGTGCAGATGGTCATGTAGTGCTGCTGTGAAGGTGGACTTGCCCGAACCAGCCATGCCAATCACGATGATGGAGCTGGCCTTGGGGATCTCTGGCAAGAGACCGAGATGCGTGGATGCGCTTGTCGGTGCGGCTGGAGCCGCTGCCGGCGCTTTGGACCCTGAAGCAGCGGACGATGCCATATTGTTGTTGCAAATGGGGTCCGAGATTGTGATGGTGTCAATGGTTTGCAGGATGTTGCGGATGCTGCAGTGCGCAGTTCAAGAAAGGGGGAGAAAGTGCGGAAGACGGACATGAAAACGTCACGAAGAAACTTAAAAATGGCCAAACCAGAAGAAAGTGGAGCAATTTCTGAACGGCAAAACGATGTTAGTAGACAGCTCATAACACGACTAGCTCGGTGCGAACTCAGCCAAAAAAGTCAAAATGCCCTTTGAAACACACATGCAACACACACACTCTCACACACATGCACACACGCGCACAAGCCTTGGACACTTCATCCTTCTCATCAACTTTCCCACCTTTCCATCCGCCCATCACTTCGTTCCTTCGCCTCTCCACTCCTCTGTCTCTCTTCCTTGCCGCACTCGCATCTGCGCTTCCCACCACACCTCCCTGCTTCAGCACCACATTAGCTCGCCATATGCATATCGAGCTTCCTTCCCAGCCA
>JAXQGJ010000341.1:0-18938 GCA_037039655.1 Pseudozyma sp. M118-08B | reverse complement strand
ATTAAATTAGTAGTAAAATATGTAGACAATAATGGTGAAGAAAAAGAAATATCCCAATGACGCGACTGGAACATGCACGACGACCTGCATGTTGCGAAGAAATGGATGTGGGCGAAGATCACTACCACTGTAGTTCCGCTTGCACTTGCAACTTGGTCTGTGTCAAAAGATCAGGCCACACCGGAAAAGCCAGGAGTTGGTCAATCAACTTGCTTGGCAGGTTGCAGCAGACGGTCACTGACCAACGTACTGCCAGGCATGCATCAAGTCAGGACATCTAGACAGGTTCAAAAGGCATGCACATCGGAAGCGGCTCTGTTCAGAGCAGCAATGGACTCACTTCAACAGACTGAGTTTCGTCATGCACCGCTTTGCAATGTCGTATAGTGAGGGGATGGCAAACATTTGGGACGTGGGCGGTGGAAATCGATTTAGCGGATCCCATAGTGAACCCTATGCGCACGCCAAACTCGCAAAAAAAAAGGGTCGGAATTTCGAGAAAAAAAAGGGAAATTACGGTCAAGACAGTTTTGGGACCAGACAGTTGGTGAGCGCCTGATGGGCTTGCCTACGGCTACTTCTTCTTGACGTTATCCGGAAGCGTGCAAGCTACATCGTGCTGCGTCCAAGCAATCTCGAGTACTGACATCAGTGTCTTGAACCATCAGCATGTACCAAATCCGACTGAATACACCAAGCCAGGCTTTCCTGCGAAGTTAGTTACCTAGTTACGAAGAAGATGGGGCTTTGCGGTGACAAAGCGTTGATGGCGATGGACGTCCATTCATGCACTTTCAGCTTTTCTGTTGGGAATCCCAAGGACGGAGATGCAACTCTACTTCTTCTTGAACCAAAGAGCAGCGCGAAAGCGATACGCTATGCGCTTCATGCGGACAAAGGGAAAATCGATTTCCCACATCGATACAGCTCTTTCAAGATTCTTGATAACACGGTTTTGTTACGCCGATGTGGCGTTCACAGCGGCGAACATTATTTTCGGAAGTCGGATACGCACAAGCCGCGTGTCTGCAAGAAGAAAGCGAGAACAACACTTTGGGATTCCTCCACACCATCGAGCCACTGACCATCCTATCATTGACGAAAAGTTAGAAGAACAGCTGCAAGATGATGGGCTCTCATCCCACGCAAGTCTCTACAGGCATCTCTTCTATCAAAATCGACGTCACCCCTGTCGACCCTTCCCACACGCCCGTTCTCCCCACTGTCACCCTCACTTCGACCATCCTTGGTCACTCGACCACTATCATTGCCCAATCTTTTCGCGATCGAGTCTTTATCACCATCACCCAACTCAACAAGTTTGGATGCTTGTATCAAGCTACCACGTCCTCTGCTGCTCCTGTCTCTTCGGATCCTTTTGAAGACGATGCGGAGACTTCTCAGACTAAGCCAGCGGCAAACGTAGGGGCGATGTTGCCTCCTCCACTGCCAACAACGTCGGTGACAAAGTTGGTGGGCACAGAGCCAACGCCAGCGCATACAGCGTTGTATCAGCTATACGTGGCGCAGGTGGCTAGTATCGTCAAACATAGTGCTGGGGCCGAGAGGGAGGCCAGGCCGTTGATTGTCTCTTTGGCGCTAAAGATCACCCCGAGTGCAAGTGGAGGTGCAACGCAAGAGGTGAAAGAGAATAAGAAGGAGAACCACGGTGATTGGGACGATGAAGACGAATCGTTGATCATGACGAGTGAAGAGGAGAGGGAACGGTTCTTGGCTGTCATGGGGCTGGTGCAGAAGTGCAGAGTGTGGTGAGTGGGTGAAGGTCAATACGATGCACATACAAACGTTCGCAAGGATTGAAGGAAAGAGTAGAAACGCAGCCTCGTTCGTGTTCGAATAGCTGCACCACGATGAAAACTCGAGACCAGGTCGTACAATAATCAGAAGACGGAACGTCGCGCTCTCCCACTCCCTGTAGCAGGCGGATCCCGCCTTCTTCGGGTAGAAGTACTCCTCCCAAACCCTGCAAAATTACCGTCATCCCCATCATCGCCATCCCCATCGCTGTCGTCGTCATCGTCGTCATCATCGAATGCCATCCCGGCACGCTTCTTCCTTGGCTGCGTGCCTTTCGGCCTCATCGAAGTTGTAGCCGAAGCCGAGGCCATCTCTTCATCTTCGCTATCCTGCACAAGCGCAGCTGGTCTCTTTCTTCCCCTTGCATCAGGAGCAGCACGTTGCGATCGTGCGCCATGGCGACGCTCAAGCATCGTTGTCATATCCGCTTCGTCCATCGAATCCATCGAATCGAGCCCGTCAAGTTCAAGGTCAACCGCGGATCCTTCGACGGAGGCTGGGTCAAGGGCAACTTTGGCTCTTGACGCACGAGCTCGCGGCTGCGTCTGGCTGGTGTCTTCTTCGTTGCCATCGCCTGAAAGATCTTGTTGCCTCGTTCCGGCTCTACCCGAGCGTCCTCTCCCAGTGCCTGCGCTTTCAGCAGTGGGTCCAGACTGTCCATCTTGGCCGTCCCAATATGAGTCGCCCAGGCCGTAGTTATTGCTTTCGGGGAGCACCATTGCGATTTGCGGACGAGCAGAAGACCTAGCCGCGGTAGCTGTGGCTGTTGAGGCGCTGCCCTTGCGTCTAAACTTTTTGAAGTTCGGTACGCCTGCAGTAGAACTCAACGATTGCGAACCATCATCAGCACTTTGCTGCTTCTTCTGGCGCACCAGAGGCACAAAGTCCACCTGTACAAAGTTACCTCGAACATGAATCCGAAGTTCTTCCTCCGCCATCTGTTTGAACGCTTCATAGTCATCATCCACGTAGTGTTGATCCGTGCCTTGCGTTTCCCTCTGCTGCTGCTCTTGCTGTGCTGCACCACGACTTGAGCGCGACGTAATGAAGCGATTGAGCGTGCTCGAAGAAGCACCGGATTGTGTACCAGGCTTGGCGATTTGAAGACGATTGAATTCGACGTCAAAGTCGTCCATCTTTTTACCCTTAGCGCGCTGCGTGTTGAGCGCTTGCAAGAATTGAGGTTCTGAGTCTGGTTGAGCACCATTGGAGAGTCCTGCTGCTTCGGCTGTTGCGTCGTCACGGACAATGCGTGTAGGTTCTTTTGATTGCTGCTGACTAGCGTGATCGTCGTCGTCTGCTTCCTCCGTCTCGGGCTCTGCGGTGCGAGTGCGTTTCGAGGCCCTTTCCTGGGCAACAACCTCTTCTCCTTGTTCAGTACGAGACGTTCGGCGAGCAGGCGGTGACTTCCGCTTGCTGCCAAGGCTAGCACCTCCGGTCAAAGATTCGATGATCTGACTTGCGCCATTGCCCTGCGTCTGAGCCATCGATTCCTCTTGCACTCTGTCTTCCTCGTCCAAGTCCATCCTGTAACGTCGACTTCGCGGAACGGATGCCGCTAGTCCGGCAAGCGACTCGCTGAACCGATCTGTATCAGCACCCATCGAGTTGCCGTTCTCATTCGAGCCTCCGCTCTCGTTCTGCAGAATCGCGTCAAAGACGTCGGATCGTCGAGCAGCGGCACGGCTTGCACCTGTGCGTCTTGTCAAACCACTTCGCTCTGATCGGACCATCTGCGAGGATGAGGGCTCATCGCTACCTCGAGAGGTGTGCGTGACGTCAGTAGAACGTCTATTGGCGCTCACCGAGACATCATTTGCGGCAGCTTGATTTCCGGCAATGCCAGCATCCATGTCGACTTCCTCAATTTGAGCGGGCTTGCGCGTGCGGCGTGTCAAAGGCCTCCTCACAGCTTCGCCTGCTGCACTCTGCTGCTCTGATTCCGTTGCGCCTGATGTAGCATCTGCTGCAATCGGCGTGCGAGGAGCCGCCCGCCTGGGCTCAGCTTGCGCCACCGGGATCGGCGGTGATTGCCTGACAACGACAGCTGGCTCGGCAGCTGTAGGGGCAAGAGTAGGGGTGGCTGCTGCTGCCGATTGCGCTTGAGGTGGCACAGCTGAAGTCGAAGTTGCCGACGTTGCCACTGGATTCTCTGCGGTGCGATCAGCCTCTTCCTGTCCATCCGCCATACTCGGGATAACATTCAGATGCGTCCTGACATTCGCCGCAAAGATGGCATTCGTAATAGCGTGAAAGCCAGTCGGCATCGAGATGCGAAGATTCGTGCATGCGATCGCACATGCGTCCTTCCAAGGCGTCGCATCGTGGACCGCACCAACCAGCACCACCAGACCCTCGTCGGGTGCCTCGCTGCGCGCCTTGCTTCCACTATTGCGCCAATACGATAGCGCACTATTCTTGTACGGCATCAGAAGCTGTGCAAAATCTGCCTTGGTCTGAAGGTTTTCTGCGTTCGGGTTATGGGTAAAGACGCGAGCTCCTGCTACGGCAAGGATGTTCTTGTAGATCGACAGTTCCGAGTCTTCGCTGGGAAGCGCAAAGAAGACGCATGTGGTTCCCTTGAGCATATAGGTGCGGCGTTCATCTGGTAGAAGCTTTTGTTGCATGTCAGGAAGCTCGCTGAGCTCTTGTTGATCGAATGGTGGCTGATAGGAGGCAGCATCGAGGTCGTCGAAATTTGTCTCGAGTGAAGCGGGATCATGCCGAGGTAATTCAGCTCGGCGGAAGAGCTCCTGAAAGTATTCGATGGTGACGATAGGTCGTGCTTGCAGCAGCGCACATAGCACTGATTCCGTCGGTTTGACCTGAATGAGGCAAAGCTGTGTATATCCATCCTTGAATTTTGACTTGGCGGGAGACAGATGGATCCCGAGCTGAAGCGCAGCTTTACGATACGGCGAAATGGCGCTCTCTTTGATCCTTGCAGCGAAACATACAGCGACAGGCTTCCATACCAGCCGCAGCGAAATCGTCGTCGTCAGCGCAAAAGAGTCTCCATCTTCCAGCGCATGCTCTTGATCGGCCGGAACTTGTACTTCGGTTGGCTCCGTTGTGGTGCGTCGACCCGCGTTGGGTTGCTGGGTTACACCAAAGGTCTTTCGACTCTTGTTGGCTTCGAAACGAATTGTGACACGAGGCCGTAAACTGACATCATTGTGAAAGCTGAGCGGGTCGGTCGTACTTGCGACTCTGCTGGCTATTGTATCTTCAGATGCCACTGTGATGTGACAAGAAACACGCGAGACGAACTTGCTATCGATGACGATGTCTGCGGGAATTTTGCGGCCGAGGGTATATGTTTGGCCATACTTGAGGACTTTGCTCAGCTCTTGACGGCTGTCCTCGGCATACCTACCTTGCAGCAGCCACATGAGGCTTACCGATGTGCTCTAGTCATGTGCCGAGCGCGCTCGTGGTGGGGATGGTCCGTCTGTGACGTTGACGCTTATGATGAAGGTGATGCTGGTCGCAGAAACATTGGACCCTTTCTTCTGAGAAGCTGTAAACTCAGCCTTTTCCTGCAAAGAGGCGGAAAGTGTTACTTTCGTATTTATTGCAGAGATGTGGAGAAGCCAATCCTGCCCGATTCTCTTTGCTGGAACCGGACCGATTGATCCCCGCTCGAGCCAAGTTGTGGAAAGGCTGTGAATTTCTAATTTCCACGCGGACACGCAGCCAGCTCCCGTCTTTAGCATCAACACACTCTCGCGGGACTCAGGCACACAGCGTTCGAGATCAACAGACAGACCTTCCAAGCTGTCGAGCGTGCGCGTGTGTGTATCTTTGCTTTGCACAGCATCGTCGGAAGCTTCCTATCATCTACCTAGCGAGTCTCACATCTCGACACCTCCGACTCTTCACACTGGCATTCCGCACTCACATCACTTGTTGGTCAGCCAATCGATAGGGGCAGCCGACTTCTTGCGACGACTGTGTCGAAGACCCTCAACCCTCCTTGACGATCCAAGCAACTCGATCTTTGGACTTCCTCTACTTGCGAATATCATCCTCACGACGCGAACACAAGATGTATAATCACCAGCAACAACAAAGCCGCTACGGCGGCTCTGGCTCACGGTCTTCCAATTCTACAGCCGACTCTCTCGCGCCCCAGGGTGCACTCGGCGCACTTGCAGATTGGGCAGCACGCAATCTCGATCCCGAAATGCAAACTTCTCCTGTCTCCGTTTACGTCGAGCGATGCTGCCACCCCGCTCTCTCGCAGCCCAACCTGGCTCTCAACCTCGAGCTGGCTGATTATGTTAATCAGAAGAAAGCAAACACACCACGAGAGGCAGCTTTCGAAGCAGTGCGCAAGGTCAATTCGCGTAATCCTCATGTCGGAATGCTAGGGCTGGCACTGTTGGATATTTTGGTGAAGAACTGTGGCTATCCGTTGCATTTGCAAGTGGCGACAAAGGAGTTCTTGAACGAGATGGTGAAACGCTTTCCGGAGAGACCACCGGTTTTCCCTTCTCCGGTGCAGAGTAAGATTCTTGAACTCATTCACGAGTGGAAACTTACGCTGTGCGTGACGAGCAAGCATAGGGAAGATCTTGTTCATATCAGGGACATGCATCGTTTGCTTACGTACAAAGGGTATCGTTTCCCCACGGTCGACTCTAGGGCTGCTAGCGTTATGAATTCGGACAACAACCTCAAGTCGCCGGAGGAGCTCGAAGAGGAAGATCGCGCTGCACAGGGTGCCAAGCTGCAAGAGCTGATTCGAAGAGGTACGCCGAAGGATCTGGCTCAAGCGCAAGAGTTGATGAAGATCATGTCGGGCGCGGAACCCGAGAACAAACCTGACTATACGAAGCAAACTCGTCGCGAGTTGGACAAGGTTCAGTCGAGAGCCATCCTGCTCAATGATATGCTGAACAACGCTAAAGCGGGAGAGAAGTTCGTTCAAGGAGACGCATATGATCAGATTGCTGGGCATTTGCGAAGCGTACAGCCCCGAATTCAGAAGTGGATCGGCGATGCGGAGGGAGATTCGGCAGGTGGATCGGATAACATGGACCGACTGCTATTGGTGAACGATTTAATTAACCAGGTGGTGGAGAGATACAAAGAGTTTACAAAGGGCAATTTCGAGGCCAAGGCACATATCGATCCAAGTATTGATCCAAGGAAAGGTGGTGCTGATGCTGTACCGACGGCGAAGATTACAGATTTGATCAGCTTTGACGACGAATCGACTTCACAGCCAGCGTCGGCAGCGGCTGGTGGAGCAAGTGGCTCGTCTAACATCATGGATGATTTCGCTTCGCTCACATTCGACGACGCTCCTGCTAGTAAACCTGCAGCACAAACAGCTGCGCCCACATCTACAGGTCTCGGCGGTCTACCTGCGGACCTGTTCTCCTCCACCAACGACAGCGGATCTTCTACACCACGAAACGGCGCTGCCACTGCAAGCCCCGCTGCAGGGCTAGGCAACTGGGGCGCCCTCCAACTCCCAACCACCGCTACATCAACATCCACTTCCCCCCGTATTCCCCAATCTCAACCCTCGACAGGTGCTCAGCAGAGCCAAGGTTTGATGAACCTCCCCTCGTTGACTCCTAACAGCTCTTCTTCGGCAGCTACCGCTGCTGCGGGAGGTGCGAGGTTGAACGGTCAACCATCTCAACAGCAACAGCAGCAGCAGAAGGCGAAAAGTAACGACCCTTTTGCTGATCTCGATGCCATGTTCAAGTAATTCCCTCATTCTTTTTCTTTCGTATTATTTCACGTCATTGATCTTCACCGTCTGCGGCGTGTTGCTCTCATGTGTCTTCTTACGTTACGGTGCATTGTCTAGAAAGAGTGAATCTGAACGACGTCTTGCCTAAAAAGGTATGCTATGCTGACATGGTTGTACATTTCGTATCGTCTGAAAAAAGGTGAGAGCTAATCGCTATCGAGATCAAGATCGATAGCGGCGCCTGCTGACAATCCATCGCTGACAACGGCGGGCTGAGTTTTGCGTTTCTTCTCTGGTGAAGCTTCGTCATCGGGGTGAAGTCGCTTCTTGCCTGCCACAGCCTCGCCAGCACCTTCAGCAGCTGCAGCAGCGAGGTCCTTCTTGGCTTTGGCGGCGGCATATTCGTCGGCGTCAATCATGACGATGGGATCACTGTCGTCGGCGCGTTCTTTGGCGCTTGCGTCGACTTTGGGAGGAGGCCGGGCCTTGGGCTTCGACAAGTCCGTGGCGAGAATCTTGATGGGTCTCAGCTCAGCTTTGGACTCGGAAGCTGACGCAGATGCAACTGCGATGACGATGTTGATAGATTGCAACTCCATATCTTCATCCTGCACCGTCAGGATCGATCCCTCCTGCAATCCCATATCCGCCAAACTCTTTTCCAAGTTGTCCTCGTAATCTGGATCCACCAACAATCTTGCCTCGTGGTACAGAACCAATTCTGTCTCTCCCAACTCCAGAGCCTCCCTCGCAACCGTGTCCAGCACCTGTCCAAGTGTCACCTGCTCCAAGCTTGCCACTTCAATCGGAACATACATGTCCTGGCAGACACCGCAGTGAGGATCAGGCTTGCCGACGGGAACGCTAGCAAGCATACGAGCACTGCCGCGAGCCAAGGTAACGATTCGCGTCTTTTGCCAGCGCTTGTTTAGAATGTGCAAAGCTTGCAAAACTGCCAGGCCAGAAATGATAGCATTGGTCGAAGCGATGGCGGGGATGATGTTACCGGCCATCTGCTTGACCTCGAATCGTGTCTTGCGATCGATCTGGTAGACGATCGAGCGAAGGTTGGAGGATGCGGTCACAAAGTTGAGAGCATCGTCGTCGTCCTTGTCGAACGAAAGGGGATTGGACAGGTCAGCGGCAGCGCGCTTGGCGAGTGCCGATACACTCGAGAGGAAGAGCTCGGCGTTGTCTTGAAGGCTAAGCTTTTGCTGATCCTTTAGCTTAGAGGCGTTCTCCAGTGAATGACTTGTGCTCTTAAGCGCTGCATCGGCGGAAGGTGCTGAGCTTGATGTCGTGCCGTTGCTCTGCGTTACGATAGGCACGCCGGTGATGGCGTCTTGGAATACGAGCGGAACGGGTTTCACTGGTCGATTGGTCCACATTTCCTCCATGCTGAGCAGACGCTCGATATCATTCTTGTAAACCTTGTTGAAAATCTTCTCCGCTTCACTACGAAGAGCATCTTGCGATCCATCTTGCGCTGCTTTGACAAGCGAAGCTCGGATGTCACGCATTTCGCGCGCCTCCTTTCGCAAGCTGTCGATCTCTTGTGCGTTTTCGCCGTCGGCCAGCGCTTTGTCGAGCTCCGCATCTTCCGTCTCGTCATCCTCGCCGAAGAGCTGAGTGAATAGCCAGCTCTTGCCCCAGACGATACAGTGGATCGGCTGAGAAGGCGTAGAGCGAATAGTGCAGACTGGGAAAGACTTGGGGATATCCTTAGCGGTGCAGTCATAGCACTCGGTGTGACCGGGTCGGACGACCGACACCTGACCTTTGAAGCCCATGGTGCCACTTTCAATGAGCGGAACGTTGGCAGCGATGCACATCTTGTTCACCCAGCGTCGGGCATCGAGGTTGTCGAGGGCATTCATGACCAGGTCGAATCCTTGGAAGTAAGCGACACCAAAGCGAGATTCCTTGATATTGGCATGATGAGCAACGATGTTGACAAGCGGGTTGAACGAAGAGGCTGTCTGCTTGGCCACGATCGACTTTGGCTTCTTGATGTGTTGTTTCTGAAAGAGAAACTGTCGGTTCAGATTGGAGAGATCAATGGTGTCGAGGTCGATGATCTCAATATTGCCGAAGCCGGTCAGCACGAGGTTCTTAAGCAGCTCGCATCCGATACCTCCCGCGCCCACGACGAGAATCTTTGCGGTGTTGATGCGGGTGAAGGCATCCTCGCCGAGGATAGAGCGTGCGAGGGCATAACGTGCGGGCTGAGTATCCCCATTCTGGGTGGTGGAAGAGGAAGCTGCGGCCGACATTATGATCGGGACCAATGCTAAAGCGCGGACTTGGGAGTCTGTGCCGATGCTGTATTGATGGAAAGAAGCAGGATGGTGATAGTGGAAGAGATGAAGGAGGCTGAGTGCAAGAGTCAAGACTACTCGAACAAACGCGAAGCTTGAAGTGATGTCGGAAGAAAGGTGATTTTCAAGAAGCGCAGAGAGAGTCTCTTTCAATAAATCCAACAACTCGTATATGTAGTGGGGATCTGCCCAATTGAATGAGACCGTCTGAGCGCAGAAAGCTGAGCAATCGCGGCTTCGCGTCAATGCGCTTGGTCGCCGCCAAAGTGGAGGATCAAAGCGCTTGCAAGCTATACCGCTGTATCTCTTTGTCTCGACGGGATAAATTTCCGCGCTCAATGCTATCTGTCTTCCGCATGTCCGCCTAACGCTGAGTTCACAGACAAAGGTTGACTTTGATATGAAGCTTCTCACGCTGCGCTGTCGCTGCGTCAGTCATTGTCCTTAGCACAACACCCTGAATTTGGACGACGTTGTTAGGGTATCTCGAATCTTAATGTAAGCAGGATGAGGACGCGACAGGTGGGCGACAATCAATGTTGCATTTAGTTATGCCATCTCAACATCCTGCGCAACGGCGCCCGCATCTGTCTTGATGGGCTGAGATTCGCTGGCAGCTGCAATCTCGGACGCGGAAGGTGTGCTTGCGGGCTTGTTCATGAAAGCCTCAAGCTCAGCATCAAGGTCAGCTGCAGTGACAGGTTTTCGCTTTTCCCTCCTCGCAGGTGGATTGCCGTTACGCGGCGCTTGCTTGCCTCCGGCTGGGCGAGTGGCCTCTCGCTGTCCGCCTCGACCGCCGTTGCGAACCGGACCGAGTCGGTCAGCAAAGCTGCTTCCGTTGCTAGTTGGATCGGCACCGTCACTGTTGTAGATGGTGGAAGGTCGCGCAGAGCATGGATGACAGTCAGTATTGCCTCTTCAAAGCGTTGCTTCACGGATTGAAGCGACTTTTGCGAGCTCGAGAAACTCACCCTTTCAACCTTGAGGAGAGATCAAAGCGAGATAAGAGCGAGCGCTGTTCAGCCTGAGCACCTTTAGGTCGGTCTGCACGCATCTCCTGTGTGATGCTGATGACTTGACCCTTTGCTTTGGCGCCGTCATATTCGTTCTTGGCTTGCAAAGCATGGTTTGGATTCTCGTAGATCACCACTGCAACACCCGTGGATCGGTCGCTTCGGTCGTACTGAGGAGGCAAGTAGAACGTCAAGGAATGGAGAGCAGCCCTATGTCAGTGAGAAGAGTCGCATGTCGATACAGTCAGGGTTCAAAGCGCACTCACTCTGATGTAGGATTTCGTCACCGGGCCAATCTGCTCGAACAAAGCTTTGAGATCTTGCTCGGAGACATCGTAATGCAGGTTCTCGATAGTCAGCTTGCCCGTAGGCTTGACTTCGTTGGCCTCGGACTTGTCCTGGGGGAAGAACATGGGTGCGCGGGAGGATCCGTTGCGTGGACCGCGACGTTCTCGGCCATCCTCTTGGTATCGATCGTGCTTCCATGACCCTGCACTGCCTGCTTCGGATGGTCTCGATGACCGCTGTGGAAACAAAGATGATGATGCATATGAAGGGCGCGGAGTTGACTTTTGTTAGTCGCATGAAGCCTTTGCGGCTCGCTAGGTTGGAAGCGACATCCGCGGTGAGGTCCAATGAACTTACGTTGTAGGGAGAGTTTCGGCTTGATTGACCGGACCCGGACCTTCGAGGGTTTGAAGATGACGAGAGGGGCTGATCGAGGCGGTCCATTGTGTCTAGTTGAGTCTAGGGCTGTAGATCAAGAAGCTGCAGTAGCGTGAATGCGATGTGGGTTGGCCTTGCTATGGAAGTCGCTTAGAAGTATGCAAGAGAACCAGACGCGCCAGTCAAGAGGGTCCGAATGAGCTCATTTGGACCCTGACCGTCGCGAAGCTGGAGCTGCAGGAAGATTCGCGTCATGTTAGGCTGCTTCAGAGCACATTTGACGTGGAGAGATTGAAGCCACGCGAGCGGCAAGAAGGCGCGATTTTGGCTGCCGATCTATTGTCACTGTCACGCGAAGATCGTCATGTTAAGCACTGTCTCAAGGATTTGTGTGATTGGAGATCGCCCTCGTTGCTACCAAGGCAATCACTCTTTTGAGCTGAGATGACCATTGCTACAGCATAAAACGGTGTCAAGTAGCAAACTTGAACCTGATTACAAGGGCAGAGGGAGATGCTCGGACAGCCGAAAACAAGGGGGAATGGGACCTCTTCCCACCGGCACGCCGAATCCAAGCGGTGCATGAAGAAAAGAGAAGCGTGTTACGATGAGACTGGACAGTCAGTTGAACATCACTTCACTTCACATCACACACAGGTTTTTTAAAGGTGTTGCATGACCATTTCAAACGCGCACCTTCATCGGCACAGTGTCCGGCCTCTGTCTCCTCCTCTCTAGGAACGCGGACGAATAAAATAGTATTTTATGCACATTCGAGCCCCTTTCGCCCTTTCGGAGCGGCATCAATGGAAGAGAGTCATAAGAATTCTGTACCAAAAAGACACGCAAAGGAACGACGCTCTTGAAGAATCACAAAATTTGAATTCGGACGCTGCCTGCAATGGTGAAAGGCAACAATTTTGAAATTTTGAGAAAGAAGGACCGATGATGTCGCTGCCGGCCACGCCGTTGAACGCAGGTCAAGAACAAGAAGAACGAGAGGAAGAAAGGCAATTTACACGCATCATACCGCAGGCCTGGACTCACGCTTCCACAAGGGCGAAAAAAACTAAAAAAAATCTCGCGAAGGTCGTCTGCTCTTTCCATCCGCTGCTTTCCGCTGCTTTGGTCTCTTGTTGAATGAAAGCGAAAGAGCGCTTCTGCCCCGCCCTGGTAATTCTCACACACAAAGAGTCTCGGCTGTGACGATCAAAAGTCAGGAAAGACTGAGAAATCACAACGTTGGCCGACTTGGGCCTGAACCGTGTGTGCGAGTGTATGTCTTGGACTTTTTTCTCCTTCATCATCATTCCTTCCTCTTCAACTCCATATCAACAACAAGCATACTCACGCTTTCGATACAACCAAACCTATTCGCTCACAGAAGGTCAACGCCCGTCCTCCTTCCGCATACAAACTTCTTACCAAGCGCCTCGTCGCCTCGATTACCTGCAAACCCAACTCAAACAAAGCCCACAGCCGGCACCTCATCATCTATCTCCTGCAACACAGGAGCTAGCAACCCTGTTGAAAATCGCCCAACTCCCGTCCACCTTCCATGCCGTCAGACGATTCAGACGATAGTAGTGGTAATAATAGATCCAATATACAACCGTCAATATCCTCTTCCAAGTTCAACCCTAGAATCTCCTCTCCCCGGCTGACGTCGTCCTTCGTGCAGCTTCCATCGCCTCCCCTTCCCCTTCAAGCCATCGAAGCCATCCTACTGCCTCTTCCCAAAGCTCCTGATCCGCCTCCCCCTCACTCTTCTTACAGTGCGCAGATTCAACATCAACTTCGCCTGCCCTACTTGTTCGCTCTCAACCTCCTCACTTCTGCTCCACTTTACCTTCATCATCAGCCGAGATGACACCCGCAATCGACCTCGAAGCTACTGCTAACCGTCTCGACTCGTACGCTGCTGACTACTCTATGCAGCACCATCACCACCAATACCACCACAAGGACACTGCTGATCTTCTCATGGAGGCCAAAGAAGCCCAGCGCATCAAGACCATGGAAATCATGGATGCTCGCGCTGAGCTGCTCCGCTCCAAGCTCCAGGACGACGATGCTGGGAGCATTACTACCGCTGTCGACTCCAACAGCGGCAGCCCTGAAAAGGTGCAGGAGGACTTCCACGACCCTTGCGGTCCCTTTGAAGGCCCAGAGAAGCTCCTCGAGCTCTGGTTTGCGGAAGAACCCACCGACGTTAGCGCTTGTCACTGGGACGACGCTGATGCTCGCCCCAACTACTTTGGACTCCGCTCAGTCCCAAAGGCCGTCTGGGAGACCATGCTCGACATTGTCAAGTGCAAGGTCCTCAGCGTTATCGAAGGCTCTCACGTTGACGCTTACCTCTTGAGCGAGTCTTCCATGTTTGTCTTCCCTCATAAGCTCATCCTCAAGACTTGTGGAACTACCACCCTCCTTCTCGGCCTCGAGAAGCTTCTCACTATCGCTGCCAAGGCTCTCGCTAGTCTTCAAACCTCGGCTAGCTTTGCCAAGCTCTCTGCTCTTGACTCTCCTAGCGGCACCGATGCCAAGTCGGACGATGACCAGGACGTCGATGAAGCGTCCACCGCCATGTCGGATTCGAGCTTCATCCAGGAACGTCAGCTCGGTTCCATTGTCAAGCACGCTTTCTACAGCCGAAAGAGCTTTATGTTCCCCGAGCGTCAAAAGGGTCCTCACCGCGACTGGATGCTCGAAGTCGCCGTGCTCGACCGCTTCTTCGACTACGGCTCCGCTTATACGGTTGGCAAGATGAACGGCGACCACTGGCTCCTCTGGATGGGTTGTGAGGGTGCCCGTGAGGCCGAGCGTCCTTTGGCTCACCAAACAGCTGCCGCTACCGCCGCTGCTACTGCTGTCGTTGAGCGCCCACTTGCTTTGCCCGCTCCCTGCGTCGAGGATCAGACTCTCGAGATCCTTATGACCCACCTCTCGTCGGCCTCGTGCGCTCGTTTTGTATTTGACGAACAGCTGCCGCACCCCACCGCTGCCGAATGCTGGCCGCGCAAGCAGCTCACTGTCGCTGAGGCCGCTGCCCCCGCTTCGGCCCTCGACAAGGGCCACGCCCTCGGTCTCGCCCTTTCCAACAAGCTTGGCCTCACCGACCTTTTCCCTGAAACGGAGATCGACGCCTTCGCTTTCGAACCCTGCGGATACTCTGCCAACGCCGTCATGCCTCGCGGCGGCAAGAACGACAACGCTGGATACTGGACCATCCACGTGACCCCCGAAGAAGACTCTTCCTACGCCTCCTTTGAAACCAACGTCGCCCTCTGCTCTGCATCCGACAACCCAAGCAACAACGACCAAACCAGTCTCTCTCTCCCTACCAACCTTCCCACGCTCGTCAGGAGGGTCGTAGACATCTTCGAACCAGGCAAAATGTCAGTCACCCTCTTCGTCTCCACTTCGGACGACGATGCTGTGGAAGCCGAAGAAGCCGCCGAAGCTGCTGCTGCGGCGGGCACCAAAGCACCCTTGACCAACGAGGACATCCTGCACGCCCTTTCGATCAAAGGCTACAAACGTACCGACCGAATCGCTTACGAGTTTGAAAGGTACAACTTGGTCTTTGTTTCGTTTGAGAAGCGTCGCCTGCGCTGAGCGGGGCCTCACAGCTTCGTTTTCAACTCTTGTTCCGGTGCGGACCTCATGTCTCGCATGTTGTCGTTTTCATTGATGTCTCAGAGTCTGAGTTCTCACATGGTTCCCGCACTTCTTTTTCTTTGAGCTGTATCTCGTCGCTCAACCACTTCATTGTTTTATTTTGCAATCTCATACCTTTATGCTTCTTTCCATTCATCATTGCCTGCGACTTCAAGAGCTAGACTACAAAAGTCGATTATGTACCAACACACCCGCAAACTCGTCCAATCCCATACTCGCTTCTCCTACAATCCCCTGTGCTGCGGCTGCCACCTTGATCGCCTGTGCCGACTTCCTCTCTCCTCCCCCACCTCCTTCATCGGTTGAAGCGGGGGCGAAGAGTTTTGCGCCTTCCTCGATCATTTCTTCGATTTCCTTTGGTGGGATCTTTTCGCCTATCGAAGCGATGATGGTGGTGAGGGCTTCAGTTCCTATACGACGTTGCGAAGCGGGCAAAGTGGAGGAGGGAAGACGATCGAGGAGGAGCTGGTAGAGGGTGGATGCGTTTTCGCGTTGTAATGGGTTCAAGTGGTTGGTGCTGCGGATGGTGGAGGAGGAAGAGGCAGGTTTGCGCGTTCGACGCTGACGTTTAGGCGAACTTTGCGAGCCGGAAAGATCGTGTTCATCGTCCGAAAGAGAAGGGGAGGGTGTACGAGGAGCTGCGGCGGCAGGACGACGACGACGACGGGTAGAAGAATCGCGTAGCTCGGTCGCATCCTCCTCGTCTTCACCATCACTGGTTAGATCTGAGCCGGTATCAAGCGATGCCCCTCCGCCACGCCGCCTTCGACGCAGTGACTGTGATGCAGCAAAATCATCCTCCGAGTTGTCCGCATCATCAACAATGAACCCTCCCCCTCCCCCTGCACCGTCGTCATCGTCGCCGATGATCTTGGCTGCTTTCTGCCGACCTTTCACGGCCGCAAGACGCGTTGGCCGCCTCCTACCTCCCGTCCGCTCTTCTTCCTCCTCTTCCTCTTCCTCTTGCTCAACGTCTCGCGCTCTGGCCGCCGATTCTTCCACCAAGATTGATGCAACTTGCTGAAACTCCTGCCTCCCAACCACCTTTTCCGGCTTCACACCGGGAGGTAAACGTCGTCGCGAGGATGCAGAGGAAGGTGTATAAGCCGTTTCAGCGAAGAGTGCCAAAACTGACGAGTCGGTAGCGTCAAGTCCGAGGTTTGCCAGCGCTTCGGGTATTGCGCTGAGGGGTATCGTGTTCGGTCTGGCGATGGATGGGGCCGAGGATGAGCCGGCGTAGTCTTGCGCTTCTTCCTGTGCGTCTTCTGCCATAAAACCTCCGCCTGTTCCGGCACCATCGTCGCTGTCTTCATCGTCTACGATGAATCCACCTCCCCCTCCTCCACTGTCGTCATCATCAACTATGAAGCCACCACCTGTGTCAGAGGCAGCCTTTGACGTTGATTTGACGTTCGACCCCGACCCACCTGTCAAAGAAGGCCGATCATAAGGGTTCGGTAAAGTACTCGGATCGTCCCCTGCTTCGATCCTATTGGTACGATAGGCATCGTCGAAAGCTGCATCGATATCGTCCATCTTTCCTTAACCGAAGTTTGCCGGATATGAAAGCCAATTGCGAAGATGAAATGGATGCAGGGAGCAAGCAAGGTTTGGGTTAAGGTTCAACGAAGAAGGATGCTGAGTCGTGCATGAAGAGCCACCAAACGTTTCGAAGTGGAGGTTTCCGCGGCAAAAAGAGAGAAAGCTATTTGTTAAGTTGTTCAAATTGTTTTTGTTGAAAAATATCGCACGAGTTGGGAGGCATGAAGCAAGGTCAGAAGGAAGCCACGAAAAAGTGTTGCACAGGACTTAGACTCGATTCGACTCAACTTTGGTTTCCATCAAAGGGTCTTCTTCAAACTCACCACCATCAACTTCCTAGGTTCCTGTGGACAGCAATTGAAGCTGCACACCAGTCATGACGACTTCTTCAATAAGCCTCGGTGCCGGCGCCGCACCGACCAACAAATTGACACACCAAGCTCCATTCGAATCCATCATTCGCGATAAACCTTCGCAAAAACTTATTATCTCGCTCTCCCTCCGCTTACGTAGAGGCCAAATCTCAGGTCCCGAAGCCGTGTCCGAAGCCACCGCCAAAACTCTCCGCAGTGTTGTTTCTTCGGCCAAATATGGCTCGATGCAGGAGTTGATCGATATCATCAAGGCGGCGGGTAGACAGTTGCAGCTTTCGCAGCCGGCGGAGCAGAGTATCGGCAACATTACGAGGAGGATCGTGCATCTGTTGAGGGAAGAGGCGAAAGCGGCGTTGTTGGAGGCGAGAGAGAAGGAGTTGGAGTTGGAAGGGATGAGTGGTGGGGTAGGGGGGAGGGGAAGTGGTAGTGGAAGTGGAATCAACAGTTTGAGTAACTCGATCTCGGATTTGCATCTCTCGACAGCGTTTGGTGGTACAACGGCGGCGGCTACGGGTGGTGTGTCGGCAATTCCACATCATATGCGGTCGCAATCGCAATCGCAATCGACTTCAGCTGCGAGCTCGTCCAACTCTGTACCGCAGCTTCCGTCCTCTGCGTCGACGCAACAGCAACGTCCCTCACACTCCCAATTCCCATCTTCTTCATCCTCCTCTTCCTTCACCAACACTACCGTCGGTGGGGCAAGCATGACTCGACCAGGTCCTTACCCCTTACGCCACGCCTCTTCATCGGAAATCAACAGTCCTGGATCCAACTCCAACGGTCTTTCTGGTGGCTCGTCCGCTTTTGTCCACGGAAACTTTTCCATCTCCGATCTTGTCGCCGCAGGAGCCATGGCCACCTCTTCCTCCTCTTCCCTGGCACACACACCTCAGGATGGCGGAAGCTATGCTTCGACTCCCCACGCTTCGCTGTCGCGCAAAGGATCCGGCGTCTTTGATGCGAGCTTTACCGCCATGCATCAAAACACTTCTTTGACGGAAGATCCCGTTGCTGAAGCGCAAGCTGAACTTAGCGATGACGCTGCTTCCTCCGCTTTCGACGAGGATCAGGCACTTAGCGAAGACGATGATGACTTTGACAGCGATGACGATGGGAAGGTAGCTAAGACCAAACCTACCGGCAGCGGGGGTGTTGGCGGGAGCGCAGGGGCTTACTTTTTGAAACCTTTGCTGATCCAAGCGATTCAAGATCTGATTGACGAACTTGAAACGGTTGACGATAACATTTCCAAGGTTTCACGGGATCACATTCACTCCGGAGAAGTCATTTTGACGCTTGGCGCCTCGGCGACGGTGCAAGGTTTTTTCAGCGCTGCTGCGAAAGATCGAAAGTTTACCGTGATCGTTCCGGAAACGGCGCCTTCTTACGCTGGGCACGACTTGGCACGTTCGCTCAGCAAAGCTGGTATTTCGGTGCTGCTTATTCCTGATAGTGCGATTTTTGCCGTTATGCCACGCGTATCAAAAGTCGTTCTGGGTGCGCATGCGGTCTTGGCCAACGGTGGTCTAATGTCCCACTCTGGAGCCTACGCAACCGCTTTAGCCGCCAACCAACATTCCACTCCAGTTGTAATTTTGACGGGTGTCTACAAAATTTGCCCCGAATGGTCCACCATTCAATCCTTCTCTTCGTCTTCTAACGGCGCTGGTACAGCTACGGGACCCAGCGCATTGTTCGATTACGCTACAAGCAGCAGCATCGTCGAAAACGCCGAAATTGCTTAACTTCATCCACTGTCAACTCTCCATAATGAAAAAGTGATGCTGCTAAAGCTGCATCTGCAGTATTATCT
>JAXQGJ010000340.1:0-18902 GCA_037039655.1 Pseudozyma sp. M118-08B | reverse complement strand
GGTTGTTCGGCTCGATGCTAATACGCTGCAGAACCAGGTAATTGGAGAACCAGCGGAAAGTGTCGGCCGTGATGAGTCGACGAGCGTCACCGAGCTTGGCGTCCAAGTTGGTAGGCGAGAGGTTGTTTACGAGGAAAAGCACCTTGTCCGTGACCTCTTCGCTCGGGTCGCGCTGATCACCGTCTTGGGGCAGCGGATCAGCACGGATCGCAGGAAAGGGAGCCTTCTTGTCCTCGAGCGACTGTCCTCCGGGCATGCCAGCTGCTTCAGCACCCGTCAGCTGACCGGCGAGAGCCATCTTGACGAGGCGAATGATGTTGGGGTACGACTGCTGGAGGTGAGGCATCGAGAGAAGCGCCTGGCAAAGTTGAGGCCACTCGGGCAAGCGATTCTGGAAGCGCAAAAGAGCCTGCAAACCAAACTTGAACATGTTCGAGTCAGGCGGGTTGCGCAGGGCGTCGAGGACGTAGCGGATAGCGATGCCGAGAGGAATGTAGTCGATCAGCTGGTACTGGATGAGCGAACCGAAGACGACGGCCGTCATCTCGAGCTCACGTGGCGGGTAGTACATCTCAAACCAACGGTACTCGTCGAAGAGCGTGTGCACCATGCAGGCAAAGATCTGGTGGTCTCGAACGCTCTCGGACGCCTTAGTGCGTTGGAGAAGCAAGACGATGTCCTCGATGCTGATCTTGCCTTCGTACATCTGACGGTACCAGGAGTCGGCCTCTTCGTGAATGTCCTGCGAGAAGGTGACGACCTGCAAACCAGGTTCCTGTCCTTCGGCACCAGGCGCAAGATTCATGAGACGAGGATGAAGCTGGAGGCAGACGTTGCGGACTCCTTTGAAGAAGTCGATCTCCTCCGCGCTCATGCTCTCGCCGTTCGAACGGAGAGCCTTGAGGAAGCTGGCAACGCTTTGCACGGTGAGTGGAACAAAGCTCTGCTCAGCGTGAGGGTCCGGCTTGGCGAGGTCATCCTTGGCCTTAATGTCGAGGAACTCAAGGACGGCACGAATGAAGTCGCTTCCGTGGCGGTTGATGTTGTCCTGCAGCCAAGCATCGAGGTCGATGGCCTCACGTCGAGATGCCAGGGCAGCCACATCGAGGGAAAAGGCGAAAGGTCGGGCTTCGACCAATTCATCGACGATGCCGAGACTCTGAGCAACATCGACAATGCGGCTGAGGTTGAGTTGGTTTTCGAGGTAGAAGTTGCGGAAAGCGTTGAGCAGGTACTCGCGGTGAGTGCGCCAGATGCGGTGGAAGACGAGCAGGCTGCTGTTGTGAGGCGTCATGAACATGGTGAGCAGCTGCGAAGCGAGCTCAGCATGAACAGGATTCCAAGGCTGGGGGATCTGGACGAGACCAAGCAAGATGAGCTCGGGGCAAGCCTTGGTGGCCTGCTCAAGCACCTCTTGCACAGCAGATCGAACGTTCTGTTCGTCGGAAGCGGCGATCTCGATCAGCGTGTCAACGAGGTCCAACGAGTTGTATGCGTTGGTCAGAAGCTTGCCAGCTACTTCGCGAACGTTGCTTGGAGCTTCGGCAATCTGCTCCGAGGTGAGGATGCGTCGTCCGGGAAGGGACGCAAAGCTGAACTTATCGGAGCCAAGGGCAAGGAGGCCGTGGAAGATCTGAAGCTGGCGAAGACGATGCATCCAAGGACCCCAAAGACCCGAAATAGCGGAGATCTGACCCTGATTTTGGACGGGAGCGTGAAGCAAGACCTCGGCCATGCCGGCCATGTGACCGTGGAATGAGGGGTTGAATCCATCAAGCTCATCGAGACCGCGCACGACGCGAGGCCAGGAGAGTTGCTGCTTGATGGAGCCGAAAGCACGGACGAGGTTGGCAAAGTTGGTGACGCGGTCGCTCTCAAAGATGGCAGGGTCGACCGAGAGGAGGACGGCAAGGATCTCTGCGACGATGCGCTCGTCTGGTGGGTTGGCCTCGGTCAATCCGAATCGCTGCAGAACAGCTTGGGCGGTTTCGACGGTAGGCAAACTTTTGACGCCAAGCTCGATGAGAAGGTCTGCGACGTTCTTCTCTTGCTTGAGCTTGAGCTTGGGCAAAGCTTGACGCACGGCGTCGGCTGTGGCATCGGGTCCAACTTTGTCAGCGATCGCATTGAAAAGACGTTGACGCTGAGCTGGATGCAGGACAGGAGTGCTAGGGTTGGCATCGGAGAGGAGCGTCTCTAGAAGCAATGCATGCTGTTCGAGGCTGACGACCGGGCTTGGACCATCCCTCTGAAGTGCTTCGAGGACGGATCTCACGATGGGCGGATTGGCGTCACCGCCTCCTCCATTGGGAGGAGCGGACCCATTGAACATATTGATGGGCGCGTTGGCGCACGGCCCGCTTGGATGAGCGTTGTCAGGAGCGACGGAGGAGGGAGTGAGGAAAGATCAGAGTGATGCGTTCGCAATGATCGAAGGCGATCCCGTGCCCTTTCGAGCTGAGTTCGAGAACACTGAGCGAAGAGCTGATGACGGCTCTAGCGATGGGTAATTGAGTTGTCGAACAACACTGAGCTGCGAGAGTGCGGTCCTCCTTGCGTGATGACTCCGAGAGCTCGAGTGGCAGGTTAGCCAAGAAGCTGTATATGGAATGTAAGCAGTGGGAAGCAAGGGCCGATGCTGACGGTGCTGTCGGACAGGTCTCGAAAGAACTAGTCGACACCGTTGATCAATGGAGCTCGGTGCTGGCGAGAGCTGACACTCCGCGGGTATGCAATGCAGATGGCGTTGATCGAGGACGATCAAATTTCGCTCTTATCAAAAGCAGGGCTGATGCAGAGGGACATGCGAGGTTGAACGCCTTGGTCGGATGCTATGCTACGAGATACACGATGAGCTCTGCTGACTGCGTCCTTCAACGTCGAGCTTATGTAAGGCTGATGGTGACCACGAGGGAGTCGAAGAAGAAGTCCCTGCTAGCTAAGTCGAAAGGTTGCTGGTCGCTATGTGCAATGCTAGCAAGCGACGATGATATTCCTAAAGAAGAAACCTGTGCTGACGATACGAACAAGCCGATACTGTTTCGAAACGGTGACGCAAGGGACAGCGAGGCAAACGAGGTGAGGGAGGAAAAGATGACGAAGAGAAGGAGAAGAGGAGGAGAAGAAGGAGGAGGAGGGTCGGAAGTGTTGGTTGAGAATGGCGAGATGCAAAAGAGTTGCGATGAGCAGAGCTGCTGCTGAGGTTGTATGGTCGAAGATGTCTGACGGAGTTGGACTTGGTCAAAGTCACAAAGCACTCTGCCGAGTCGAGATCCTGAATCCGCTCGCTCTCTTTTCGTTCTCGACGCTTGAGCTTGACAGGCCGCGCGACTTTGCTGCTTCTTGGCTTTGTGCTGTTCTCTCTTGTTCTTGGCTTTGGCTTGGTTCGGTTGGCTGCCGCTTCTCAACTCTGAGCTTTACACAGTAACCCGCTTTCATGACCGGTAATTGGTTCGTTGCTTGGCTGGCTAACTGGCTACAGCAGCAGCGCGTGGTCGAATTGATTTCAAGTCAAACTGCAAACTGCGACACGACCTAAGCTTTATTCCCAATTTGTATTCGATCATTTGCTTTTTCTAATCACAAAATGACGCTTTGAGCTCGGAGAGATTTCAAAATTCTGGCGGAGCGATTACGGGTTCAAGCAACCAAATTGGTCAAGCGCTCGCTCACCTTTGTTCAGATCACTTGAGAATGCGGATATGAAAGTATCCATTTTAATGCCGCCAGCGCTTGGTGACCCCCGATCAACCTGTAAGGAGAGGCCTTCGAGACCTAACGCTCCGCCACTACAACGCTGATCTGACCCAAGCCTGATCGATAGTATCGAGCATGAGATGCGGAGCTATGAACTTTGCCAGAATGTCTTCAAGAGCAATGCATCAGGCTTGGCTGTGTGCAAAGCTTTAAATGGGAGAGGAGGAAGAGCAGGCTTCGTGATCGACTATTGAAAACAATTAGTTGAGTTTGTTAGGCTTATGCATTACACAAGGATATAGAAAAAGTGTCTTACGAAAAGAGCTCTAAATCTCGCCCTTGACTTGGCCGGCAGAAAGGCCGTTTTCCTGTGGAACGACTGTGCTTCTCGTCTTGCAGATCCCGAAGCGGCGGAGACAAAGATTGGACCCTTTCTTTTGGTCCTTTCTTTCGAGATGCGGCTGCACACGAGCGAAGCGAGGCTCGTGTGCAACATTTCTCAAGAGCTCTGGCTCGAGCAACTCAATCTGCATGCATCCCGCCTGTCAAATCATAAATCCTTCCTTCCTCCTTGGGTGTCCAACGCTATCGCTGCCATAAGAGTCATATTGGAGGGGACGAGCCCACCTATCCGACAAGCGGGTCAGCTCTCTCTTACCATCATACACTACCGCAAAGGACAATACCCCGCCAGTATGCATCCTTGCTCCATGCTTGCTTTCCTTATAGACAACTTATAGACAGCGCAATACGGCGATAGACTTTCTAAGAATGATCCGGACAACATCGCTTCTCTTCCTGCTCCTTCTCATCGGCTTGGTTACAGCCATCGACTTCGCTTCCTCTGGCTACGCCTCGTTGACGCACTACGATTTACCTACGAACTACGTCGCCTCGTGCGGTTGCGTCGGACGATCCACCTACTACCCAACTGCAGCACTCAACCGCTTCGCCTATGGCTCCAACACCTCCTTTGGTCCTGCCTGCGGTACTTGCTTTGAAGTCCGTCTTGTATCCACTCCCTTGGCTCGACCACCTCCCCTTCCCGGTTCGAATGGCCCATGGGGTGACGGTATCTACTACAACACTTCCCAAGTCGTTTCCGGTAGCACTCCTAGTCTCGTCGTAAAGATCATCGACCTTTGTCCCGGAGCAGGCGGTCCATGGTGCAACGCAACTCGACTCGCTAACGGCACAGTTGAAGGAAATAGTCTTGGCTTCGATGTCCACTTCGATCTCGCCTGGCCATCAAAAGGTATCTCAAAGAACTTCTTTCCCGGTACGCACGACTATGGAGCATGGAACGTAAGCTACTCTGCAGTATCGTGTGAAAAGTGGGCAGGATGGAACGACAAAGCTGCCTTAGGATCCGATTGGGCTCAGCAGTCTTCAGCGTGTTGCCCAAATAATCCGGCGCCCAGTGGAACGGGTGAGAATTGCCCGGCTTACTACGACACTTTGGGTGCGGGTGGAGCAGTGCCACCAAACACAAGCAATATCTTGTCAAAGGGAAAAGGGTCATCGAATGGCGCAAGCTCAGCCTTGCAGCATGATGTCAAGGCACGTTCAGCAATGTTGCTGGTCACCGTGCTGGTCGTCATGATCGGGCTTTCGATAGCAACGAGCTCCACAATGTCGTGAAGATACCCCCAAGCACGCTTGGTCAATGTTTGATGTAATGGTATGTAAATGCTATAATCTAATCTACACTTAGGAATTTGGAGTGGGAGTTGGCGTTGTTGTGGGAGCAGGAGCTGGCGCAGGCGCTGAGATTGACGCTGAAGTCGATGCTGGCTGATGCCCATCAGCATTAGCATTGGCATCATCAGCGGGCTCATCATCAATCCAGTCATACAGTAGCACCGCGTCGGCCATTTTGCGGCCCCACGAGTCATCGAGCCACTGTTTGACTGCTTCTGGTGATGCCTCTCGCTTTGTCAAGACGGTGGCCTGCGGAGGCACTGCTGTGCTGATTGCGCCAGCATCTGAGCGCTCAGCAGAGTGCTCGTATCCCAACCAGATACCTGAATCGAGTGGTTTGCTGGCTATGATGTAGGGCAAAACAGTCGAGCTCGCGTCAGAAGATGCATCTTGCCGAGAAAGAAGCTGTACAACTCGCTCGGGAGCGCCGAAGCCGTATTCGCAGTGTCCGAGGCCGCAAACCACCAGAGCAACATTGACGATGGGTCGAGTCATTTCTGCAGCTTGCGTTTGCGACCGTTCTTCCTCACCGCTGGCGGCTGAGGTATCCGAATGAGCACCGCGCAAGATCCAGGCTGTCACATGCGCCAGGTAAGAGTCCTTGAGCGCTTGAGCAGGCCCAAACCCTTTCGTCTCGATGTTGTGTGGCTTGAGCAGCCAAGTTGGGTAGATAGGCGAATGGCGCAACTCGTCTGTTGCCGTTGAATCTGATGTTGCATTCGGCAATCGTGGGAAACGAGGCGGTAAATCAGGTCGCATCAAGCCTGACAGGTAGCTTCGATGAGCGGCGCTGATCTTGGTGACTGCACTCCATGCCGTGAAGAGTGGCGGTCGAAGCATTGCTTTTGGGTGTATTGCTTGCTGCACTGGCACCGGCTCCTTTTGTGACGCGGTTCCGGTGTCGACCGATTCGATTCGACGCTGCTCGTCATCCTTGACACCATCTACGCCATCCCTGAACACCTGCCTTGCCCAACTCCTCGGCGGGAACCCTCCCCAGATCGGCACTTTGAGCTCCTTGGCCAGCATCAAAAGCGGCATATAGTGTCCGATATGGAAGGCTTCCTCGCTCTTTGTCTGGTACGTTTCTGCGAGGTCATCTGGCCCTAGCTTTCCGTGTGAGAAGGAGGTAAGCATCTCTTGATCGAGAACGGAAAAGTGTTCGAGCACCAGATGGACGCGATAGATCGGCGAGGAAGAGTCTGCCTTGTTCGAGGCAAGTTGGCATTGTTGATGAAGGGCGTGCAGTGTCTGTAGTTGAGCACGCATGACTTGTGGTTGATGATGTTGCTCGCCAAAGAAGACCAGTCGAGGGGGCGGAGAAGCCGAAACGGTCGGAGCTGTGCTGGCACTGTTCACCTGACCATCTTGTGGTGGCTCAGTGGTCACAGCCTTGTCAGCGCCGATTCGTGGAGAGAAGAGGTCGTGAAAGGAGCCAAGCAGGTTCGAAGGCACAGGAAGGATCTCATTCCATTCTACGTACGATGCGCCTGTTTCGGCCTTTTCTGGAGCATTCGGCTCATCCGACGATGATTTGGGGAACTGCTGCTCTGACTCTTGTGTCGTCGAGCTGGCAGTAATTGCCTCGGAGGCTGAAGTCTTGCTTGCTTCCACTGGCAACGAGAAGGAATGACGATAAGTAGGAATATGGCTAGTAAGGAGACGAGGCTTGGTGAAGCGTGGGATGAAACGAGCAATCGACATGCCTGCAAACGATGTTCCGCGGTCCTCCTTCTTTGATTCTTCGGAAGCCATGTTGGCTGGATACTTCACTGGCAATAAGATCGTGATGTCGCCATGTTGGTCGTCGAATAGCGATGGTTGTTCACAGGCTAACGGGAAGGAGCCGAGGTCTGGTAGGAAGTGTGTGCTCAAGTCTTTGCGTACCGTCTGCTCGCATTCAAGGATGCTTAAGTGAGCTCAAAATCACTTTTCAGGGTCCAATCTATCTAATCGGCTTCTTGCCGACCATACTACTTACTGTTCCGACATCTGTTCAGCAGTGACTGCTTCGCTCGAGGCTTGACTCTGCTGAACGCCGTTGAGTTTCGAGTGCCTGTGGCTGCACACATCCCTTCAAATACTCCGGTCTCTCACCTGTCCTGACTGTTATGATGGGTCGAGCATTTAGTGTCGAATCCGAAAACGAAGACAGATACGATCGCAATCAACCGAACTCCAAAATGACATCGAAATTATGGTCTCAAAAATGGCCTTGGTGCCTGTGCCAAATCTGAGCGTGGTTCTGTGAAGTGACGGCAGCGCGCATACTCTTCCCCAGCTCAGAAGCACTGAAAGGACCAGCAAGGATCGGTGGGCCGAGTTCCGATTGCCTTGAAGCAGCTTCAGTAGAAATTGGATTTCCTGTGTGTGTAATTTCGCCAGTCTCGACGTTTCGGGCACGAGCCATGCACATGTCGCCTGTTCACAAACACAGACAGTAAGCACAAACGCTTTTTACACAGCGGTTGCTGAGCCTCACTGTTGCAGACAGACACAGGGCAGTGCAGTTGATGCCATTCCTTGAGCGTGGAGATCTCCGCTTCACATCCAAACCCTTTCTTGCCCTCTCGGCTGGAAATCGGCAGTATTGGAGCTGAGCTCGTGCACACTTGTCACAGCCAGAACTCGCTCTCATTCGCAGCCTGGAACGTCATCCGTCACCTTTTCCAGATTTCGGCCTCTTTCCCCCGCTATGCCCTTATTGCTACTGTGTCTCCATCCACTCCACCGATTCTTGATCATCCTCCCATTCGCTCCTTCCACTTCACATCCATCCACCCAACCAAACATTCACGACCCGACCCCGTAACAGATACCCCCCAGACTTCTTGTCTCTCTTCTCGAGTCGGCTGAGCTTCACAGTTCCTCTTCGTGGACTCACCCTGATTCGCAACTCGAACGAGCAGCTCATTTGGGAAACAAGAGTGCAGCGTCTTCATAGCCGGCAGCCATGCAGAGCCCAGCGCCAACCGGCTCGGGAGGGCCTACACCTCCCATCACCCTTTCACCTGTTGAGAGGAACGCTTTCGCTTACCTCTTCAACCTCGCCGATCCAGAACGTACAGGCATCGTGACCGGCGATGCCGCTGTTGCCTTCTTTGCCAAGTCCAAGCTTCCACCAGCGACTTTGGGTCAGATCTGGGCTATGGCTGACAGCGCCAACAATGGATTTCTTACACCTCCTTCGTTCAGCGTTGCTTTGCGACTTATCGGTCACGCTCAGCGCGGCGAAACCGTGACCGAAGCCTCCATCAAGCGTCCTGGTCCCCCTCCTACCTTGGACGGCATCAACCTCCCACTCACTGCTCAACTCACTGGATCGCAACCTGCAGCCGCTGTCAACATGCCCGGCGTCATCGAAATCAAGCCCGAGGATCGCGCACGCTACACTCGTATCTTTGCCAACTCCGGTCCTGTAGGCGGTCTCATCGATGGTGACCGCGCCAAGGAGATCTTCGTCAAGTCTAAGCTTCCCTTCGACAAGCTTGGTGCCATCTGGAACCTTGCTGATACCCAGGCCCGTGGATCGCTCGATCTTACCGACTTTATCATTGCCATGCACTTCATTCAGAACACGATGAACGGCACTCTCAACTCGATTCCGGCTGCTCTTCCTCCTGGTCTTTACGAGCAGGCCAAGGGGTCCGGTGGGGTTGGATCGCGTGTCCTCCCTGGCTCGCCTCTCGCAGCACAAAACACTGGCGGCTCTGCTTCTGGCTTTGGCTCGACGGGCATTCCACGCCAGATGACCGGCTCTTCGTTCCCTGCGGCATCTGCTTTCCAGTCGCCACAGCAACCTGCGCCCGCACCTGCTGGTGCAACGGCTCCCTGGGATGTCACAGCAGAAGAGAAGGCGCGGGCTGATCAATTCTTCGACGGTCTCGATGTCTCAAAGCAGGGCAGGCTCGACGGTGCCGCCGTCGTCCCCTTCTTCATGCAGAGCAAGCTCACCGAGGCGGTTCTGGCTCACATTTGGGACCTTTCCGATGTCACACAGAGCGGCACTCTCTCCAAGGACGAATTTGCTGTCGCCATGCACCTGATCAACGGCCAGCTAGCTGGAAAGCCTCTGCCACAAGAACTGCCTGCTAGTCTCGTGCCTCCTTCGATGCGCAACATGGATCTTCCCGCCGCTGTCAACCCACAACAGTCCGATACGCAGAAGGATCTCTTCTCGCTCATGGATGACGACCCGCCTGCACCCGCCATCTCGGCTTCCTCTGCCTTCATCACTCCTTCGCCCGCGGCTCCTGTTGTAGCTACAGCTGCCCAAAGCACCCCCTTCGGTACCAGCAGTCCTGCTCCTGCCGCATCCAGCGCCATTCAGCGATCCGTGCCTGGTCCCTTTGACGATGACTTCTTCAGCGGTGGGGGCAGTGCAAGCACACCCGCTGCTGCCCAACCATCTCAACCTGTTGCCGCTGCTTTGTCGCCCGCCCCTACCGGTGGCAGCTTCAGCAGCGCTGCCGCGTTCCGAAGCCCCGGTGTGGCTTCGCCTACAGGAGCTGCTTCGCCTTCCGCCTCCACCTCGCGTCTCGGAAGTGCATTTGTCGCTGGCGGTGCCGCTGGTGCTGTTGGCGCTGGTGTTGCTTCTGCTTTCGGCCATACATCCGACCAAAGCGCCGAGTACGGTAACAAGTCCATTCAGCTCCAGAGCACCGAAAAGTCGGTCTCGGACCTTCAAGCCAGGCGCAGCACTCTCGAGTCTACAGCGACCACCAACGCATCCGATCTCGCTGAGCTCGAGTCGCGTCTAGCCACTGTTCGCTCGCAGCACGAGACCGAAACCAAGCTGGTCAAGGATCTCGAAGAGCGCCACCAGAAGCAGACTGTTGAGCTCAAGACTTTGCGCGAAGACGTTATTCGTGAGGAGAGCGAGCTGAGTGCCCTCAAGGCCGAGAAAGACGAGCTGGAGCAGGCTCTCATGCGCGACCGCGAGGACGTGCGAGACATGAAGAAACGCATGAACGACGTCCAGACCGAGACCAAGTCGCTCAAGGAGCAGCTCGAAAAGTTGCGCAAGGAAGCTAGGCAGCAGAAGGGCTTGGTGGCCATCAGTAAGAAGCAGCTTGCCACCGCTGAAGCAGAGCAGGACACTACTGCCAGCGAGATTGAAGCCGTACAGCGCGGCGAGGTCGAGCAGCAGACCACAGGCGAGCACAACGCTCACGCTGCCTTTGCTGTTCCCACCCACACTGCTGCTGGCGCATCCGTCACCAGCCCTGCCGCCAGTGTTCGCAGCACCAACCCCTTTGACCGCTTCGGAACCGGCACCTCGACATCCCAGCCTAGCACTCCCACGCTCGGTGGAAGCCACCATCCATCTACAGGTGCTTCGCTTGCTGCTGGTGCTGGAGCCGGTGCTGTGCTCGGAGGAGTCGTTGCTGCTGCCACTCACCACGGTGCAGACTCTCACGCAGTGACGCCTGGTACTGACGCTCACGAGGCCGACTATTCACACCAGGACTCGCGTGATGCCGATGCTTTCGGACTTCCGCAGTCAGACCAGCAACAGCAGACGCAGCATCACGAAGCTCAGAGCCTTGGATTTGACGATGCCTTTGCCGTGCCCGGTGAGACTGCCGCCGCTTCGACTGGCGGTCACGGTCACACCCAGGCCGCCTCTACCGACTTTGACGACAACTTTGGTGACGACTTTGGCGCCTCGGCCACTACGGTCCCCACCTCCTCCTCTGCTGTACTCGCTTCGACTGCTGCCACCACACATGACGCAGCTCCTCACGCCGGTGCTGACCACCAAAATGTTGGCTTGGCTGCAGCTGGCGGTGTTGGCGCGGCCGCGATCGGCACTGGCGCTGTCTATGCAGCTCAGTCTTCGCACGGTGCCGACGCAGTCACCGAGACCCAGGCTGATGACAATTCCGATGGACCTTTCGGCGGCAATGCTACCCGCGAGACCGACATGAATCGACCTGACGAGCCTGATGCGGAGGAGGATAGCTCGGACGACGATGATGAGGGACCTGAAGATCTCGATGGCTACAAGGGCAAAGGCGTTGCTGCCGGTATCGGCTCCAGTGCTGCAGCCGACAAATTCCCAGAAGTTGGTACGTCGGCTGCTGCGGAAGAGCGCACTGTGCCCGGTGGTCTTGAAGACGTGACTGCCCCTGCTGCGACCACTGCTACTCCGGCTCCTGTTGATCCCACTGCCATCGGAGCTGTCGGAGCTGGCCGCACTGCCTCGACCACCTCGATCGCACCCATCAGTCGCCAAGACACCGGTGGAAGCGATTTCCACGATGCTATCACCTCCGAACCGCCTAGCGAACCCTCGCTGACCAAGGAAGCCGATGGCAAACATGCTGGTGCGGCTGCAACAGGCGGCCTCGCCATGGCAGCTCTCGCTGCAGGTGCAGGCGCTCTCACCCTTGGCGAACGTGGTCACGGCGATACCGAACCCGAGCCGAGTGTATCGTCGCCTGCCGACGACAATGTGCCCTTGAGCCAGCTCATCGCTTCGTCAGGAGCTAAGTCGGCTGCCGCTGCGCCCACGGCTGTGGAAGACACAGTCAGCCCCACTGCATCGATCAAGACTCGTCGTGCGCCTCCACCTGCTCCTGTTCGCAGCGGTTCGACTCTTACTACGACGTCAGCTGCCCCTGCTACTGCACCTACTGTGCTCGCTGCTGAGCCAACCAGCAATGCCGGTACCGCCGCTCCCGTGCACCCTGTAGGCGAGTCGACTGCAGCAGCGACATCGAACCCTTTTGGAATGGATGACTTTGGCGCTGCGCCCAGCTCGCATGCACAGGTTGCTGCTGTCAAGGGAACCAACGACAGCGGCAGTGGAAGCAACTTTGACGACTTTGATTCAGCGTTTGAGGACCTGGGGCCTTCGGAATCGGTTCCCTCTGCAGCTGTGGCGGGTGGTGCTGCCACGCGAGGCGGTGCTACAGCTGGTCAAACAGGATTCGATGATGCCTTCGACAACGACTTTGACTTTGTCCCATCGTTCAGCGCTCCGGGAGGTGGTGGTGCCAATCTAGCTGGTGTCCCAACGACGTCGGGTGGAGTTGCGGCACGAGGTGCCAGCAGCACCAACAATGCGGCAGCGTTCGACGACTTTGATGACGCTTTCGACAGCGCTCCACAGGCCACTTCTACAGCTGCCCCCGTTAGTAGTGCGAGCACCGCGACTACGGCTGCTTTTGGAGCTGGCGCCCTCGGCGCAGGTGCTGCCTCAGCCTCGGCCTTTGGCGCTTCATCGCAAAACGACCGCGGTACAGCCTCCAACACCACTTCCGGGTTCAGCTTTGAAGATGCCTTTGATCCATCCTCTGCTACTGCACCCACTTCTTCCTCAAACCTCCCCACGTCTACTACTGGTGTCCCCGCCCCTGCCATCTCCACCTCGACCACTGCCGCTGCTCCAGGCGTGACTCGCGGCGTAACTGCCAGCCCCAGTGTGACCTCCATCGCATCGCCGACTTCGCCCATCGCCCCCATCGGAACGTATGCTCCTCCACCTGGCCCTCCTCCCGGATACAACCCCCCAGCTTCTTCTTCCACCATTTCGTCTTCACGAGCGCCTGCCGTACCTCCCCGCTCCACCGGCCGAAGCGGAACCAATGCAACCGCGGAAGCCGAAGACTACACCGGCGCTTTACCTGACGATGCTGGCCCGGTCAAGCAACTCTGTGGAATGGGATTCACCAGGAACGACGTAATCACAGCTTTGGAAAGGAGCAACTACCGCACCGAAAAGGCGTTGGAACGGTTGCTGGCTGCCGCCAAGTAGCAGCACCTATGTACTAAGCAAGCAACACAATGTAAATAAGAGATTGGAGAATGATGTCTTTTGAAAAGAGCGATATGGCACTGCAGTGGAAATGAATAGTGTGTGAAGTGAGAATGAGAATGTGGCTAGGCGTATAGGGAGGATTCTGCCGGTCTACCGAACAGAGCTTTCCATGAGGGCGGTTCGGTCAGCTGCTCCTTTGAGACCGCAGAAGACGATGGGGAGGAGGAGATGAGGTTGAGTGTGAGATGTGCCAATTCGTTTGCGTCGGGTCTTGTATCTCCTTCTGCAGCGAAGTAGAGTAGTGCGCCTAAATTTACACCATTGCCAACGGTTGGATCTGATGAGGAGGTGAGGTGGTTGAAGAGTTTTCTTGTGAGTAAAGAGCCTGGGATGATGGGGACTTTGGATGTCTCTTTCGCGTGTTTCTTTTCGAGGTTGTTGGCTTCGGGTGCGGAGGCGGGTGTGAAAGGTGGGAAGGTTTCCGTCAACTTTTTTAGCACTGGCGTGGTTGCGCTCGCGTTGGGGGAAAGGAGAGACATGACGGGAGTCTCAAACTCAGCATCAGTCCTCATGGCCGCATCGATACTCGTCAACCATAATACTTCGCTGAATCCTTCTTGTTTGATCCAGGTGGTGAGCGATGAGATGTATTCGGTATCGCGTGACTTGAAGACGGGTGATCTTTGCTGGATTACAGTGAGCTCGCCGGAAGGGTTGCAGAAGACTTCCAATGCAGTCGTAAGGTCGGTGGAGGAGGAAGACGGGGAGTCGGATGGACCGACGAAAGGGAAGCAAAAGGACGGATCTAGTCGCCCGACTTTACGGAGTTGCAAGGTGGGATGATGAAGCAGAAGGTCGATAGCTAGTTGAGGTACCGACCCGATCGAAACTGCCGGGATGACCAGAGTGGATCCTTTGAAAGAGTGTGAAGTCGTCGAGGAGGAGGAGAAGCTCGATGACGAGACCGGCGTAAAGAATGATGTGGGTGACATGGTTGCCGCTGTCCTTCAATTGCCTTCGCTCTCGACTTGATGGTGCTCGTATAGCGTGTTCGAACGTATGAGAGGTAGGAGAGGTGAAAGATGGGAAGGAGCTGTCAAGCTGTGCCTGGTTGGGGGCAAGGTTGGAGAAGCCAGGGTGCAGTCCCTGTGTGTGTGTGTGTGTGTGGAGGGGAAAATCGGTGGAAATGTGAGATTTCAGCTGGTGTGTGCGAATTGTAAAAGAAAAAGGGCGAAAGGCGTACGTGTTGGTCTCGAAGGCTGCGTAACGCGCTGAACCAGGCAGCACAAGGCGATGTAAAAGAGCAAGCCGATCACTCCACATAGCAGCGCAGCGCAGCGTTGCAAGCAAGCAGGCAAGCAAGCACGCATGGTCCACCTTTTCCACTTTCCACCACCCATCTTCTCTTCTCAACGTTCATACCACGTTACTGTCCTTGTTCCTCGTTCACACTCGACTATTTTGGTTCACTCGAGAAGAGCGCACAATCATCACTACTTCTTTCCGTGCGCTTTCCTTCACTCGGTTCTAGCTGGCACCTGATCACCCTTACCTCTCTACACAATAATCGCACCGTATTGCCTCGCATAGCGCAATCAATAGCAACAATGTCAGCAGCGACCGTCTCCACCGGCGTCGGCTCCACCTCTAAAAGTGGTTTCGACTTCTCCAACTACTCTCGAAACACGTTCCTCTCCAACTCTGGCCTGGGAGGATTCACCGCTACTTCGACCGGTACTACCATTGTAGGATGCATCTTCAAAGACGGTGTTGTGCTTGGAGCCGATACACGTGCGACCGAAGGACCGATTGTAGCCGACAAGAATTGTGAAAAGATCCACTACATTTCGGACAACATTCGATGCTGTGGTGCAGGAACAGCTGCCGATACCGAATTCGTGACGCAGTTGATTTCGAGCAACATGCAACTGCACGAGTTGAACACGGGTCGACAACCGAGGGTGGTGACGGCAATGACGATGTTGAAGCAGCGCTTGTTCCAGTATCAGGGTCAAATTGGTGCAGCTTTGGTGTTGGGTGGATACGATACGACGGGTCCCCACCTTTTTACGGTTGCTCCACACGGTTCGACGGATAAGTTGCCTTACGTTACGATGGGCTCAGGAAGTTTGGCTGCTATGGCGGTGTTTGAGAGTGGATGGGTGAAGGATATGTCTCGCGAAGATGCGATTGGGTTGGTGGCAGCAGCGATCAGCAGTGGTATTTTCAACGATTTGGGTTCCGGTAGCAACGTAGACGTCTGCGTGATCGAAAAGGAGAAGACGGAGTATTTGAGGAACTATGAAACTCCAAATGAACGAGTCAAGAAAGAACAGAGGTACAAGTTCCCTAAGGGTACAACGGCGTGGACGAAAGAACAAATTTACGACATGATCAGGAAGGAAGATGTCTTGGAGGTGGGGAATAAGACTGAAGTGGCTCAGCCGGTGCCAGCGGGGGAGGCGGCGGGTGAGGAGAGGATGGACACTTCGTAAAGACTTGACGGTAGAAGAAGGTGAACTTGTGTAGTTTCGTCGAATACAGTTTGTTTGCACACTGCAAGCGAATGAGTGTGTGGTCGAAGCGGGTCTTACTGAACGCCAGTATTTGAATGTGCGCTGGATATACGGACGATTCAGCCCGGTTGCCCGTTTGCCCCTTCTCAAAGCTGAAAGCTTGGTCTCCAAACCACACAGCACACTCAACACATCAAGCATTGCAAACAAGTGGTTTTGAAGAGAGGGACTCTTGAAAGTATATTGTTTGCAAACTGTGATGAACTTTCGAAGATCATCTTCTCTAGAGATCCTCAACAACCACACTCCAAGGATGCTCTACTTTACCCAACTGAATATCGGTGATCCTCTCCAACATCGCCTTTGCAATGTCGCCAATTCCACCCTCACCACCAGCAGGGATCTTAATATCCTTACCCTGATACCCAACCCTGTCCACAGGGCTGACAACGGCTGCTGTACCTGCTCCGAACATCTCCACAAGTTCACCGCTCTTTTCGGCCTTGATGACTTCGTGGATGCTGATCTCCCTCTCAGTGACCTTGAGCTTCTTGGGGAGGGAGTCGAGGGGGTATTTACCCGAAACGTGGTCTTTAGCGATATGGAGGATCGAGTCCCTCGTAACACCTGGCAGGATCATACCGTTAAGAGGAGGCGTAACAAGTTCAATCTCCTCCCCGCCCTTCTTTTTCAGCGCAACGAACAAGTTCATTGTTCCCACCTCGGTCAAGAGATGTTCCTCGCCGAACAACCACAAATTCTGCTGGTATCCTCGCTTTGCCGCTTCCAACTGTGGCAAGATACCTGGAGCGTAGTTTCCACCCAACTTGTACTGTCCCGTTCCTCCGGGCCAAGCTCGAACCTTGTTGGGATCAGCTTCGAGGGCGACAGGCTTGAATCCGGTCTTGTAGTATGGACCGACTGGCGAGCAGATGACGAACAGCAATGCATCCTTGGTAGGGTGTACGCCGAGCGCAGCTTCTGTTCCGATCAACGCAGGGCGAATGTAAAGAGAGTGTCCAGGTTCACTGGGGATCCAACCTTTGTCGAGCGCCACAAGCTTCTTGATGAGCGTGATAAGCTCTTCGCCTTGGAAAGTAGGAAGGGCAATACGTCCGGCGGAGGTGTTCATACGCTTCATGTTCATATCCGGCCTAAAAAGACGGACTTTTCCGTTGACATCCTTGTACGCCTTCATACCTTCAAACAGCGAAGGAGCGTAGTGGAAGATGACGGCACTAGGATCCAGCTGGAGCGGGCTGTAAGGGTGAATTTTGGGAGCGTCCCAACCGGTCGCCGAGTTCCAGGGTACGGAGAGCATGTGATCCGAGAAGTTGGCGCCAAAGACGAGAGACTGCGAAGGTGGAGGTACGCGAGGAGCGTTTGAGCGGGTAATGACGAGAGAGGAAGCGTCGAGATGTTTTGTGCCGACGGCTTCGCCTGTCATGGGATCGTGAGAGACAGGGTTGGCCGTGGAGGAGGAACGCCATCGGATAGCAGAGAGGCGCGAAGAAGGAGCGGCGAAAGCCGAGGCGGCTGAGCGCGCACGCAAAGCGTTTCTTGCCAATGTGATCATGATGTTGATCCTTTCTATCTATCGGTTGATACGAAGGGAAAGGATGGTGTGGTCGAGGGACAGGAGCAGGAAGGATGAGTTGTGAGTCAGGTCACGAGATTCAACGGCTTCTTCTCGCTCGCTGTTGCTGCTGCTGCTGCTGCAGTAAGGAAGGATTAAATTAGCAGCACTGCACGGTCCGCTCTGCCCCACCATTCCAGTTGTAACTCTGCGCTGCGCTGTCTAGGCCAATAAACGTCGCATGACTCGGTGACGGCTATTTGTGCCAAAAGGCTCGCTCAGCTAGCTCGGATATTTGGCCGGCTATGTGAGATCTTCACGGTTGGGAAATTGGCCGAGAAGTGCCACTTATTACCGGCCGAATCGAAGAACGCGCTATCTAACTCCAACACCCTTGGCGCAGCAATATCACATCGCAATGGCAACTTCTCAACCTGAACGCAGATGATGGCACTCGACATCCACCATCTTTCTCAACCACACATACCCGCTGACTCGATCACGCACCATCAGCATCGAAACGGAAGCTACGATAGCTTGACCGTCCATTTCGAGCTCGTTTCAAGGTCGCATCGGTGCCGCTACACCTGACCGGTTGGAACTACCGTTCTTAGCTTCATTGCATCGACTGCTGCGTCCATCCTCGAACCTGGCAAAACTCTTTGCAGAGTGTACACATACGCATACGTCTCTCTTGCATCTATTGCCGCTGTCGAAGCCGTTCGCAGCTCTCAGAGGCCTCGTCTCGTCTCCGTGACTCCGAAAAGGACATCTTCCATCCTTCCATCTCTTTACCAGGCATTGCATCACTATCTCGCCCAAAATGTCGTCACTCCACTTTTGCGCAGAATGCAACAACCTCCTCTACCCAGAAGTGGATCGTACAAATCACGTACTACTCTACGCTTGTCGCAATTGCAACTATCAACAGGAATCCCGGGAATCTTTGGTGTACAGAAACGACTTGATGTCCGTAACAAAGGAACAACCGGGTATCGTAGACAACTTGATGAAGGATCCAACACTCAAAAGGACGCAAGACTTGAGTTGTCCAAGTTGCGGACATGGAGAGGCAGTGTTGTTTCAGGATCAAAGTAAGAGGATTCTGAATAGGATGATTCTGTTTTACGTCTGTTGTAGATGTAATCATTTGTTTAGGGATCCTCCGCAACAGGCACCTAGTGCAGGGCCTGGTCAGGTTTGGAATGATAGGAAGAAGAAATAACGGCAGAGCAACGACTCAAAAAACACACACATCATACAGCATCATTAAGGCCTGCGCGAAGAAGGACCTATCCTCAACGCAAAACCGCAAAACCGCAAAACCCCTCATGTTCGACCTGAGAATACTTCCTCAGCAATCATGCACTTTCTGTAAAACCTCATTTGCTGCCACCATGGCATCACCATGTACTTGTATCGACACTTAAACCATCCAGCTTCAAGCTTCTATGCACTTCATCGCAAATACTCTTGCATCGCCGCTTGTGTTACATTGAAAGACCTTCTTTCAGAACTGATTGTCTGCGGGGAAGTTGAAGAGGACGTTTGTGCGTAGGATGCGCGTAGGATGCGCGTAGGATGCAATTGTCCATCAAAGATGTCCAATAATTTATTTTTTTTTTCTTACAATTTTCTTAAATATGGA
>JAXQGJ010000034.1:0-46711 GCA_037039655.1 Pseudozyma sp. M118-08B | reverse complement strand
ACCACCCAACCATCACACCCTCGCACAGCATCACCTATACTCATCACAATCTCGTAGCCAGCACATACATACATGGAATCCTCCGTGCTCAGCACACGGTCACTTTGAGCTTCTTCCTTCGCAAAAATCGGGCGTCTTGCTCCTTCAACGCAATCTCAGCACCGGCGGACACGCTGTACGACCCTGCGCACAATTGTCGAGTTCAACCCACGAGCATCCTCTTCCCCCTACGATAAACGTCAGCGAATATGCCCTCCGACACATCCCCCTCAACCTCCTCCTCCTCCTCCAAGACACTCGAGTCGTACATCGCAAGCCATCCGTCCTTCTCCAATCCACGCTCATCGACCTCGCCCCTTCCAGCACTGTATGCGGATCTTTCACGACAACGCAAAACGAACCCGGCAGGTTTCCGTGCTTCCATCGAATGGTGGAAAGATACTCTCACATCTACCACCTTCCTCGGCCTTTCTTCTGCGTCTTCTACTTCTGCTTCTACTTCTGCTGCTACGAGTACGCCAGATCGAACAGTGTTTCGACTCGACGAAACAACCAAAGCAAAATGGACGATTGATGGCGTTGGACGACCTTTAGGCTTAGGAACGGTGGTGGACGAGCTAGAACGATCTGGCTCCCTCCTTAAGCTCGATACTTTCCTACAATCTACCAAGCCCATATCTGGCCCTGCTTCGACAGGCGGAAAAGAAGCCGGGGGAGGGGGATTGAGGAGTTACATCCCGACCACGCCGAGCGGTATCGCATCCGCGCTCCTCCTCACTCCTGCCAAATGGGCCGCTTCGCACCTTCTCTCCCTCGCAACTGGTTCTGATGCGGATGATGATGGCGGCGAGTATTCGCAAGACGAACATCTTTTCCGTACCAAGAGTGGCGATTGGGTGGTATACGACCTCGTACATCGTCTTTCGACCTCTTTCCTTCAACATCATTACGAGTCGGAAGCGGCGCTAAATCCCCTCTCTTCCCTTTTGACGCCTGCTTTGTTCCGGGAGAAGCTTGATGATGTATGTCGGAGCGAGTTTGATTTTGTTCCCAGTGAACGTGACGTTAAAGTCATATTGAGGCATTTAACGAGGGATAGAGGAGGGGTAGTCGTTGCGGAGAGGGATATCATCAAGCTCGCCCCTACTGCGGATGATGTTGCGTCTCCCATAACGGAAGAGGATAGGGGGATTGTGGCGGTTTCTTCTACGCTTCACCGGATCGAACTGCAGATCTCTTCTCTGGAAACTCAGGTATCTTCCCGTACAGCGCAGATCAAAACGAGCTTGCGAAACGGACAAAAATCTCATGCAGCCTCCTACCTCCGCTCTCGTAAAGCCCTTGAAGAAGTGCTCACCAAACGTATGGGCACACGAGAGAATCTCACCACCGTCTTACTCAAGATCGAACAAGCAACGGGAGACGTGGAAATCATGCGCGCCTACAAAAACAGTTCCGATGTACTAGGTAACGTGTTGAAGAGCGACGAGTTGAGAATGGAAAATGTAGACAAGGTGGTAGGAGAGTTGGAAGAGAGGTTGGCTAGTCAGAGGGAAGTGGATGATGCGATTAGGAATGTTGGTAATGAAGGGGTGGATGAGGTGGATGAGGATGAGTTGAACGAGGAGTTGGATAGTCTGTTGCGCGAGAGGAAGGCCGAAGAGGAAGACGAGCAGAAGGTAAAGGAGAGCAAAGAGGAAGAGGAGAAGGAGAGGAAGGACAAGGAAGAGGAAGCAAAGCTCAAGGAGAGATTTGAAAGATTGAGAGTCGGGTCTACATCGCCCGCTACAACGTCGATAACGACGGCGGAACAAGAGAAAGACAAAGACTTAGCAACCAAGGCGACGGCTGAGACGACAAAGCACACAGACCCTGCTTTCAAGACGGACAGCACTCAACAACACCAACCTATCACCGAATGAGCGTGACTCGTAACCCCATCCGCATCTTACTGGTCGCTTGAACTTCTTAAATAGCTCCACCATCTTCACCTTGCAGCTGGGCTCTCATCATCGCTGAAGACAGAATTCTCGAATATACCTCATCACAGCATCATTGCTAGAACGCTTGCTTCATGTGTGCATGGAGAATGAATCGATTGTTGTCTCGAACAAACCCTTTTCGAACAAAGTGTGCGCACTTGTCGTAAAAGAGAGGAAGAGAATCACAACATCTGTGTGTATGATGATACAAAACTGGCCGATTGGTTGTAGACCAATGAATGCTAGTGTGTGGAGAGTGGGCTTCCAGGCAATAACCTTCTATGCGAAAGACATGTCCTGGGATGAACCCTTTTTTATTGGCTTGAAGAGAATGAAAGAATCCGGAATGCAGATATGTAGGGAAACCGTTTACTTCTCGCCGTTAGGGTTCATGCGGCGCTTGCCACCGGGACCGGCAACAGCGTTGACGAATCTGTGAGTGCAAAGGGATAAGGTGAAAAGGTGTTAGTCGTCTGTGCCATGCATAAGGAAGGGTGACTTGTTGTGGCGATATCGAAAAGAGCATTGCAGGTAGATCGTGTACGGAGCTGAGATGCCGATGCGATGAATGATACGGCAAGGTGCGTACGAAGCGGATGCGATCTTTGTGTCGATGCCTGCAAAGGTCCAGTTGTCCTTGCCGTTCGCATCTTCCCAAATGTCTCCGGTGGCGTGTCATTTCCACGTTGAGTCGAAGGACCCGAATTTGCATATCCCATCTGGCTGATAATGTGGTGCCGACACGATCATATCAACTGTTCGCAGCAGCTTCTCTGTCCTGCATCTTCATGTCCTTGATCCTGGATGGGGCTTCCTACAATCTGCCGGTGCTCCTTGAAATTATGCTGGGTGGCGTCGAACCTTCGGTGAAACTTGCATGCACCCTTTCGATATCGTCACAACAAGCCTGAATGTGGCAGTTGGTTGCGGGAACTTACCGTCGGGTGTACAAAAGACGCTTCTTGGCACGGCCCTTGGGCTGCTTAGCCTTCTCTTGCTTCTCGACCTTGGGGGTCTGCGACTTGACCTTACCGGCACGCGCGAGGGATCCGTGAACCTTACCCATCTTGGATTATGTGTTATCGGAGGGTCTGTGTTGGGTGGCGAATTCGGTGTGACGTGATGATGATAATGATGAAGCAGAAAGGAAGAAAGGGTCAGAGCCTGAACTGTAGAAAATTGACGGGACAGATCGCGCGGCTATAGGTCTGTCGAGTTGCTGGCCGAGTTGGTCGAATTTTGTGGGCGAGACGAGTAGTCGGTTGATTGTGGACTTTCGGCGCTGGAAAATCAATGGTCAAAATCACTGGTCCTTTGCACTTAGTCTCTCTGACGAGATCAAACCTTGCAAGAACGATGTCACTGCTAACTGCGTCGAGTCGCTAGACAGTTTTCTAAGTCATGTAGTGGATGGTCGGTGGGATGCTGATATTGTTGCTAGCTGCATTTGATCTCAAGTCCGCAAGTTCGCCTGCACCTGCAAATGATGACAAGTAGAGCCTCTGACATGCAAGTTGGTCGATGAGCTTTCGCGGGGCTGATGAGGTTGTTGTCGATGCTGGTGTTGAACAGTCGCTGTAGGTGCTATCCTGCTTCGCTGCTGATGCCGAGTTGGTATTGATCGACCTTTCGTAATCGAATGCGGACTTTCGTACCTTATGCTGGATTGTCTAGCTTCGTCGAACAGACCTGATGCCGATGCGAGATGTCGAAGGAATGGTGTAGACGCTTACGTGTATGAGTAACCTTGACGATATGGAGGGCAGAAGGAGGAGTGATGGCGTTGACACTTTCGATAGTGTCGGCACGCTCAGCGCCCAGCGCTCACACACATACACACACTCAATGCGCAGTTCGCTGTCTCCAGACCGCGCTGTGCTGCCTTCAAAAATTTCGCTGGTTGCGCAGCCCCTGTCTTTCGTTGATCGACTTCAAGCCCAAGGTCAGCCCTAAGTGACTCTCACCAGCTGCTGCCGAGTCCAAGCACGGATTGCTGCCTTGATTTGGCGCGCATCTAAACAGGAATTGGCTAAGTGTCTTCTGAGCCTGCCTTTCTAATTTGGAGTACAGCACAGCGCTTTCCTCAGCCCAGCTGAATTTTGAGCAATTTTCGAGATTGCCGATCGGCAGTAGCGTCTAAAAGTCAGATTTGGCACGCAGTTTTGGCCAGACCCTCTCTGCACGCATTTGACTGTCCTCGATTTGGATCGTGGGAACTTTTGAAAAAGGAGCTACACGTGATGCTCAATTCTGGCAGCGAAATCAAGAGGAAGCGCCCTGCTGCCCTGTCTCGGCCAATCAGCTTTTGTTAATTCGTGCGTTAGATCTTGGACAGCGAGCGAGGAAGAAAGTCAAGGCTTTGAGTGAGCCATGCGAGCTGTTCGCGAATCGAGCAAGCTAGCAAAGTGATGTCGACGTGATCATCGATTTCACCTTCTCTCTTCTCTCTTCAGGAATCATCTCACACATCAAGAACGTAAGTTTCCGCAGCAAGGCAAATTTCGGCCCGTTGTCGACAGCAGCAGCACAATGGACAGCACCGTCGCGAACGCATCAGCAGACAGCATCAGCAGTTTCAGACTCAATGTCACGCAGGATTATTCGAGGATCTTAGGGAGCATCGAGAAACATCGTGGACCTTTCTGTCACGGTGGACACGACGGACAGGATGGCAAGCATCAGTGACAGATGTCTACGATGTACGATATGAGCAGGGCTTCAACACGATTATCCAATTCATTCGACCCATCAGTAGATTTACCTTGGCATTCTGATCTGGAGCATTGAAGCTTCGCAGCGGAGGAAAGTCGATGTTGGCCGCTCGCACCTACTATGTTGGCCAAAGAGGACGGAGAGGGATGTTCAGCTTGAGGCATGCAAGGATCGACACTGCCAGAATAATTGCTACAGTCAAAGTTGGGAATTGGAACTGGTGCTGGCCTTGTGCGCGGGCGCCCTCGTCACTATTCTGCTCTGTTCGTCTGCCCTTCTTCGCACTTTACAACAGCTCGACTGACTCTTCTCTATACCTCTCATCCCTTCCTCCCACCACGCATAGTGAACCTGTCAAAATGATCATCAGCAAGGAGAACCGCAAGACCATCTACGCCTCGCTCTTCAAGGAGGGTGTCATGGTCGCCCCCAAGAACTTCACCGTTCAGCACCCCGAGCTCGAGATCCCTAACCTCGAGGTTGTCAAGGCTCTTCAGTCGTTGACCTCGCGCGGTTACGTTCACACCCAGTTCTCGTGGCAGTGGTACTTCTACACCCTCACCGACGAGGGTGTCGAGTACCTCCGTGAGTTCCTCCACCTTCCCGCCGAAATTGTTCCCGCTACCCACAAGCGCCCTGCTCGTCCTGCTCGTGCCCCCGTTGGTGGTCGTGACGGTGCTTATCGCGCTCCCCGTGGTGACCGTGAGGGTGGTGACCGCGAGTACCGTCGTCGTGACGGTGCCGCCCCCGCTGGTGACAAGAAGGACGGTGCCCCCTCGGGAGAGTACCGCCCCCGCTTCGCCGGTGTTGGCCGTGGCGCTCCCCGCCAGTAAACGTCTCGTTTCCGCTTTGCTCTCAATAACATCGAGTAGCTGCAGCTGCCATGCTTTTCACTCTTTAGTGTCAGCTTGATCGTCGTCGCTACTTTCTGGCATTCGGCATACGTTCTACCCCCTCCACCCCACCAAAAAAGAGACGTTTCAGCTTCACTCAAGAGCTGGTCTCTCAACCTCAATCTCAACTTGTATAGGATGCAGTTGGGCACGTAGGATTGCATTTCTTCCTCTTCTCTCCTCTTCCGAGAGAGGGGAGGCTACGCCTCTTTCCACTTTTAGGCTTTACTTTTACGACTGTTTTCTTTCACGATCCTTGAATGGGAAAAGCGTAGTTTCAACAGCATTCAAAATCCAACGTCGGGCAGGCGCCCTTAGTCCTTCTCCTCATCCTCCCGTTCCCGTTTTATTTCCTTTGTGGTTGTATTCGCATTGTTCTTCTCTCGCTTGAAAAACAGTCTCCTTCCTCTCTTTAGCGCCGCATTGAAAGTGGACTGCTCCTTGTGAAGATGTTGAGAGTTGAGAACTTTGAGACAGCAACAGATACTTCTCCCAGCATTCGACGGACGTCTGGTAGATACAATGCTCAGGCTCAGGCATAGTCGGGCTGAAGAACCTGACTTGGGCGCACGCACTGGCGCTGTCAAAGTGGGAACGATCTTTTCCTTGGCATGTTGTCATTTCCTCAAGCCTCTGGTTACAATTTGCACAATCCCGACTCGGGTTGGCTCTACTGTGAACCCGCACCTCCCCTTCCACCTTGCTTCCTAGCTTCGGTAGCACCCAAATCGGTTCTGTCCGGCGTACTCTGCTGTTGTTTGCTTGGTCTACGATCAGATTGGTGAACCTTCTTTGTCGCTATGTCGGAAGTTTCCTTGTTCGCACTGGATTTGTTGAAGTTGGCTTCGGTCTCGTTTTCAATCTGTGAAGTGGAGGAGTGAGGGTTGGTAGAGGAGCCATCGTAGGCGCCTTCTGAGTTGGCGATGTCCTCCGTCTAAAGTGAGCATGCATCAGATTCGCCAGATTAAAGAAGGAACTTAAGGAAGATGTTAGCGGAGAAAAAGCGGGATCAATTGATAGAGGCCAAGAGAGGAGGACTTACCGAGCCAGCACCGGGAACGGTGGCTTCGCTTTCCGAACCTGGTTTGACCGCCGAACGAGAAATTGACGTGCTAGTGAAAGCTCGAGTGATGCTGGAGGAGGAGAGGGAGGAGGTGGTGGCAATGGTGCTGCGGCGAGCAGCAACGGTTCGGAATAGAGACAGCATGTTTGGACGATGATAAAAGGCTCGAGACGATCTCTTTGAGGTTTTTCTGCTGGGACGTGAAACCTTTGATAGTAACGAGCTATGCTCAGAGCTGTTATATATGGTTCTTGCTCTGAACGCAATCAATGCACAGACTGTATCTCGGTACAAGGACAAAAGTGACAAAGACAGCTCTTGGATGGACCCTTGTACAATTGTTGCTTGGCTCTCCCGCTGAAGAATAGCAAAATCTGGTGGAAACAGCGGGTGGAGCAGCAACAGCAGCACGGCGATGGGCGCCCAAGTTGACAGCCTCGCCGCGGTCCACACAAAGAAGTGACGTCGACTGCTCACTCACCCTGCATATGCCAAAGCTTAGCATTTTTCAGCCATGAGTAGGGACAGATTTGTCTTTTTCTAACATTTGTTTTCCGTCAAGATTGGACGAGGCGTGCCTGAAAATCACACATTTGCATAGAAAAAGGGCACCAACTGCAGGTGGCTACGTGTTTATGCACCGTGCCTCTTACGGCGGTGGTGGTGGTCGTTTGCTGCTGCCGAAATCTTAACTAAAATTAATATGTAATTGGCTGTGCATCGTTACAGTTAGCTGCTGCAGCTGCCGTGTAACTTTTGAGAGAATCAGACGGAAACACAGCCAAGTCCGTGCCGTGACGCAACGGAGAAGCCAAAAACGTAGCTTGATGCAAGTATCATCTTTTGATCCTGACGAAACACCATCCACCTTCCATCATTGTCAACCTCGCACGCACGCACGCACGCACGCATTCTTATACCCAACATCGCAAAAAGCTTGCCAACGCTTCCCGCTCCGGTCGAAAAGGCTCATCCGATACCGCAGCGAAATCGTTGTTCTACACTTTCTTCGCAGCCACAAAGCAAGCATCGGACATCCCGTCGAGATTTGACGGATTAGATTCACACTTCGACTCAGCACCCGATTTCGACCTCATCATACCATTCATAGAAACAGTCAATAGTTCCAGCATCGCCAAAGAATCTTGTCTCTAGACCTGCACCTACCACTACCACCAACAGCACCATAAGCACCTTCGCTGTCCACAACATCATCCCCCATCATGCGCACCCGTACAACACCGCCCTTCTTCCTCTTCCCCCTCCTCTCCCTTTCCCTCCTGTTCTCCCTTCTTCTCACCACATCAACTCCGGCGCTAGCAGAACTCCACAAAGCCGCCCCAGCAGACCCAGCATCCCTCGCCCACCTCCCATATCAATACTTTCACGCCGACGGTTACGGTGGAAACAACGCAGCTTGCTGGCTCAGTCGCAACCCTTTCCCCACGATCGAAGGCGTCAATTGTGCCTTTGCGGAAAGTATCAGTCAGATCAAGGGGAGACAGATTTGGCAGTGTACGGGAGATCAAAGTTTGTTCTGCCAAGGATGTCATGAGTTGGAACAGGGGTTGAGGGAGCCTAAGGAGTTGGTGCAGTGGAAGGTACAGGGTTGTTAGTGGTGAGTGGAGAGGGGTTGAATGCGGAGAGGAATGGCCATAGGTTGGACTGGGGCTAGGTGGGATGGACGAGCGCTGACGATGTAAGGTGGACGGGAGAGGCTTGGGTAGGGAGCAGATTGTATACCTATCAACGGGTCGGATGGGAAAGTCTTCGCAGCGGCTGCAAGAGCGATGCAAAGATAAAACAACGACGATGTTGCAACACCAGTGCAGCATCAAACGCATTGACTGCTAAGTTGAACCATCACACCGCAGCATCCAAAAGACCGTTGGAGCAACCCTTGATGGGCGACTAAGTACCTCCGGCAACGTCTTTCACAGCAAAAAGTGTAAGATGTATCACTCGGCAGGAGGTGCAGCAGAATCGTTCCGATCTAGCCGTTTGCATAATCTGCTTCGACGCTGTCCCACCATCCGGCAGAGCGAATGCCGTCTACGCCTGCAGCAGCTGCCATCGCCGGCGTGGTCACACTCGAACTCGTCGATCAAGCAGGCCTCAACCCGTCGTTACCATCGTCCCGCTCCTAAACTTCCACCATTGACACATGTGCAAACCCGCATCAGCTTTTTCACCTTCTTTCAAAGCTTCATCCGATAGTAGCGTTTTGCGCTCTGTAATGTCACCGATTACTTTTTTATCGTAAGCCGTCATTCTTGTTCGTGTTCGCTTTTGTGCAGTTTTCCACCGGGTATAAAGCCACGCTGAAACGGATCGAGGCTGGGATGATGTGTCTTTGGGCCAAAGATTTCAGTTTGACACGGTTCGCTGGTCTGGTCAGCTGAGAGAGCGGCCATCCTTTTAAGGGGGGATGCTTTGGTGTTGACGGGCCGCCTAGCTGGGTGAAACATCAGGCGGGGATGATTCTGCCCCTCAAAGCGGAGCTTTCATTCTCGACACGTGGATTTAAAAGGGGATGTCGTTAAGGTCATTTGGTGTATTTTCGTCATAACATCAAGATAAAAGTTTTTCTACTACATCTCTAAGTGCTCGTCTACTGGGGATGAGTCTTTGTATACAATTATGTTGGCCTCTTTGACCGTTTACGTGGCTACAAAATCATCGTTGCTGCACTGACAGCAGCGAAGGTATTAGTTGTTCTTCTTCTCCACACGCACCACGTCCTTCCTCGTTGAAGAGTTCAAAAAGAAGACCCGAGTGACCAACTTGCATAACTCCTCAATAGCAATTACGGGGGCACTGATCCAAATTACCGCCTTGACCTCTTCTGCCGTAAGACTGGTGACTTGGAACCAATCTTGCAAGAAGGGGATGGTGCAAATTGCGTAATGAAGGCCAAGGCTCAACGCAATGGCTGCGATGAGGAGGGGGTTTTTCCAGGGGCCAAAAGTGAGCAGTGAATCGGTTTCACTGATGGCGTTGAGCGCGTTGAACATCTCCACTACCACTAATACGCTCAATGCGATCGTAGCGGGTTGACGAGGAGTAGAGAAAATGCTGCAATCGACGCCGAAAAAGAGGCCACCTGGAGCTTGGGAGGTGGGGAGCGAACATTGGTGGAAATGGCTCAACTGATCGTACGAAATGTGAGGACCAGTAGGGGAGAAGATGTACCACCAAGCGTAACCAAAGATCGTCGCAGCTCCTACAAAGGCTCCTACGAGCAGGTAGCGGGTGAAGATCCAACCTGAGATCAATGGGTCGTGTCGCGATCGTGGCTTCTCGCGCATAATGGTCGTACTAGGAGGATTGAATCCCAATGCAGTCGCTGGCAAGCCATCGGTAACGAGGTTAACCCAAAGCAACTGTACCGGAATCAAAGCCTCAGGCAAACCCAAAAGAACCGTCAAGAAGATCGAAACCACTTCGCCAATGTTGGACGAGATCAAGTAGCGGATGAAACTCTGCATGTTGTTAAAGATCGATCGTCCTTCCTGTACGGCGGCTTCGATGGTGGCAAAGTTGTCATCGGCAAGTACCATGTCAGCTGCCAATTTGGCAACGTCGGTACCAGAACCCATGGCGATACCGATATCGGCCTTCTTGAGGGCAGGCGCATCGTTGACACCGTCACCGGTCATGGCAACAACCAGTCCTTGGCTTTGGAGTAGATCAACCAATTGCGACTTGTGCGACGGCTCCACTCTGGAAAAGAGGGAAGCGACCGAGACGGCATCGAGTTTCTGCTGCTGTGTTGTAAGGGCGTCGAATTCGCGTCCAGTGAACGACTTGCCTTCGAGGTCTTCCTTCTCACCAAAGACGCCAATCTGACGGCAAATGGTTTCGGCCGTGTTCTTGTTGTCACCGGTGATGACGATCACTCGGATACCAGCTTGACGACATCGTTCGATAGCGTTGCGTACTTCAGGACGAGGAGGGTCCAGCATACCGACAAGACCAACGAGGGTCATCTTTTGTTCAAACTGGACGTATTCAGCGGGGCTGCTGCTGCGGTACGATTCGACATCGAGCGGAACATCCTCCTTGACAGCAATCGCGAGTGTACGCAAACCGAGGCGACCATATTCGAGCACCTTGTCACCGATCTGAGCGCGAAGAGCCGAATCGAGCTTGACGTTCTGCTTGCCGACGAGCACGGTATCACATCGTTCGACGACAGTCTCGGGAGCACCTTTGACGAGGAGTCCTCCAGTAGCAGACGAGCGCTTGATCAATGTAGACATGCTCTTGCGGTCACGACTGAACTCGAAAGTGAGCAAGCGAGGGTTAGCCTTGCCATACTCATTCGAGATGGCGCTGGTTCGGTCGTGGAGGTCAAGCTTGGCGACGGTTTCGTTGACAGCGGCATCGTGGTGGCCCAACTTCTCGACGAGGACTTTGAGCGCAGCTTCGGTGGGTTGGCCGACAATGTTGTAGTTGTTGTGATCATCGAGTTGAACGAAAGAGTCGTTGCAGATGGAGCAAACTTCGGCAAGGGCGTGGAAAGCAGTGCGCGGCTGGTTGAGATTCGTGGCTCTCTTTCCGTTTGAAGCAGTGATTTCTCCGACGGGTGCAAAAGTGCTACCGGTGACAGAGTAGTCGGCAATGACACCCTTAGGCTCGAAGACGGAAAAGTGGGTGACGCTCATCTGGTTGGTAGTGAGGGTACCGGTTTTGTCAGAGCAAATCACATTGGTCGAACCAAGGGTTTCGACGGAGGGCAAGTGACGAACGATGGCGTTCTTCTTGGCCATCTTCTTGGTACCAAGAGCGAGACATGCGGTGATAACGGCAGCTAGACCTTCAGGGATAGCGGCGACAGCGAGAGCGACGGCGATCTTGAAATAGTACATGGCACCGCGTACCCAGCCGTGGTGGGAAGGGTCGTTGAAATGACGGAAGTTGACGATCCAGACCAAGATGCAAATGACGGTAATGACCTTGGCGAGGAGGTCACCGAACTCGTCGAGCTTCTGCTTGAGCGGGGTCTTGTCATCATCATCCTTGGAGATCTCGGCGTGAATGTCACCGATGGCAGTGTGGGTACCAGTAAGAGCCACGACGGCGAGAGCGGTACCGTTGGCTACCGTGGTACCTGAGAAGAGAATGTTGATCTGGTCCTGCTTGACAGCGTCGGCATCGCGAACGGGTTCGAGGGTCTTGTTGACCGAGATGGACTCGCCGGTAAGAATAGCCTGGTCTACACGGAAAGAAGACGAGTTGATAGCAATAAGACGACAATCGGCGGGGATCTTGTCTCCGACAGTCAGAATTAGGATATCACCAGGCACGAGGTCTTCGGATCGGATCTTCTCGGTCGCGCCTGCACGGATGACGTTGGCAGTGTCAGGGCTGTACTCCTTAAGTGCGTCAATAGCCTTGTCCGCATTACGCTCCTGAACGACACCGACGGTAGCGTTGGCAATGAGAATTAGGAAAATAACACCAGGTTCGATGAGAGCAGCACCAAGTGTCGTGTCCTCTTCCAGGAGAGCGAGAACAAACGAAATGACGGCCGAAGCGAGAAGAATAAGCACGAGCTGATCCTTGAACTGTTCGAGAATGAGCTCCCAAAGCGGTGTAGGAGGTTGTTCGGGCAAGGTATTGTTTCCATACTTTGCACGACGCTGCTCGACCTCTTGCTCTGAGAGACCCTTGGAAGGATCGACTTGAAGCTGGGTGAGCGCCTCATGGACGGTCTTTGTCCACGCTGCTTCCATCTTGACTTGAAGAAAGAAGGATGCGTGATCTACGGCGTAATCGCAAAAGAACGTCGGGATCTTGAGGGAAGGTGAGGGTTGGCAAAGAAAGGAGGAAGGAAGGGAATCGAAAGGTTCGGTCCTGTACGATGCAAGCTTCAGCGGTCAACGTGGAGTTGTCTCTCTCTCTCTCTCTGATTTGTGCGAGCAATGGAAAGTGGCAGAAATCCAGCAGGAACAGGAGTAAGAAGAGTGCACGGTTACTTCACTTTTCGGCGGCGGAGGCGGCGGTGTGAAATGAACTGCAGCTCCCAATACTGTTGGCTGCTCTTGTGCAGTGTTTCGGGTTTGTCGACTCGACTACGTGTCACTTTTTGGTCTTTTCTTCTCATTTCTTCTTAACTTGGACCGATGTGCTTAGCCGTGCGTACCTTTTTGGCGCCCTCTCTCCCACTTTTCCATCTCATCGTCGGCCCCCTTCACGCAATTTTGTATGCCTCATGACACATGCACGAAGCTTTTGTCAGTTCTCTTCGAATGACCAGCTCGGCAGTATGGCTGGTAGAAAGCAGAGGGCAAACATCAAGAAAAGGGTATGCAGAAATCTTGGCATGGCACGTCGGTCTTCTTGGATTTCTTTTTTTGGTCACTGACGCGGCTAGCTTGGCTGGAAGAAAGAAAGTGCGCGAAAAGAGCAAGGGTGGTGAGACAGAGCAGCAGAAGCAGAAGCAATTTCCGCCGTGTGCCTGAGCAGCAGCAGATAGTATCAACTCAACTTAGGGGCGACAAGGCAAAAGCTTCCTTCCTTCTTAGTGTGGGGGATGCATTGTGCTCGGAACCTTGATCCCCGCTTCTACCGTGTCCTTATTGCCCCCTGATTATCCTGATGTCATGGAAGATCTCGTTGTTTGCGGTCGTACTCGGGTCATGTGAGAAGAGTCTGGTACAGAGTTACCATATAATCGTGCCAAGTGTTTCTCCTTTCTGATCGACACGTGGAAAGCTGTGTATGGTTGAAGGGCGAGCTACGGCCAACGCGCTCTTAGATCAAGATATCGAATTCCCGATTCTTCTGATGGCGATACTCAGTCTAACATTCTCAAGATAGGTGTCAAGATCGGCTCCGTAAGGGTCGGGAATTTTTGGTTCTTCCTGCGCCGGCTCCATTTTGACATTTTGTTACCTCTCTTTGTCATTATCATCACCATCGCCCATATCTTTTCAGCACAACGATCGCAACTCTTCACACCACCCATCAACAGCGATACCTCAAAGCAGTTTGACGGAACGACTTGCGCCTTTTTCGCACACATCATCGCACTTTTTCCCCTTTTTCAAACGATCAACTTCACCATCTTCAGCCCAATAACCCGCTCTCCGCCTTCTCAAACCTCGCATCGACCCCTCTTTCCTCCACAACCATGTTCGGCGGAGCCTTTCGACCGACCCTCCCCACATTTGGTGGTTTGTTATGGAAGAATCCATGGCGCATGTCAAGTCCACGTAAGAACCGCGTACGTATGCGTTTACGTGCGGTCGACGATGTGATTTCAACCCTGCAGCAATCTCAAATTAAGTGTGGAGCCCTCGACCGCGCTCTTGCTCTCCCAACGGAAGATCAGATGGACGCAAAGGACAAGTACACAACCTTCAACAAGAACGTGAGAGGTTTCAGAAAGAGTATTCATAAGGTTCCAAAATGGACTCGAAAGACCATGAGGGAGAATCCGGTCGGTTACTAATCACCAACATCGCAAGCGCAACAAAAAGGTCGTCAAGTATCTTCAAAAGTCAAACAACAATCGTTGTCAAAGACGCTCACCGTCTCCCCCTTCTTCATCTCCGGAAACATCCATTCCAAACTCGAACGCCCTCCCACGTTATTTACTCCCAGCATCTCGATCCAAGCATTTGTACATTAGCAAACTCACTTCTCATAATCCGAATGAGAACGTATTACCACATACACAGACATATCGCTCGACGAACGGAAAGACACCGTTCGCAGCTCGCGCCCAAGCGTGCATGGTCATTTCAGCAGCGACATGCCACCTTTGTCAAGATTGGGGACGTAGAACTTGCCATTCCGCCACTCGGCAAATCACAATGTGTGAAACGCCAGACAGTAAAATGTAGGAAAGACAACAATGCATTGCGTACGGAAAAAGGGTATAGAAGAAGACTTGTGAAAGGCAGCCAACCAACGAAACAGAACCGACAACGACAACCAAAAAAAAAAACCAACCTAATGACTGCAGTATTGAAACACGAAACTGACATCGTCATACGCCTGCTCCGCTCTAAGCAAATCATCGTGCAGGTTATGCATCTCCGCTTTACCATAGTGATTCCACGTGCTTGTGTCACCGTAGAGCAGTGCCGATGCCTTGATAAACTGCTTGCCGCTCTTGCACCGTTTGCACTTGTACGTATCGTGAGTATCGCATGCTGTCTCTTCTTTGAAAGTAAACAAGGCACGGAGGTCTTCGCCAGAGAAATGACGCGCTGCGTCTTGCGCTTCGTCGACCACACAAGATGACAGCGACTGCTTGTGCGATTGTCGTTGCAGGATCTTTTCCTCGATCGATCCAGTGGCGATGAAGCGGTAGACGAAGCACGACTTCTTCTGCCCGTCACGCCACACTCGCGCCAACGCTTGCTGATCAGAAGCAGGATTCCAGTCCGGGTCGAACAGCACCAGACGATTGGCACCAATGAGATTGAGACCACATCCACCGGCTTTGGAGGAAAGCAAAAAGATAAACTCTTTGCCCTCAGGATCGTTGAACTTGTCCACCAGCTTCTGTCGTTTGTTGATCGTCATGGTGCCGTCTAAACGGAACATGCCCCATCGGTTGGCTCGACACATGCGTTCAAATACATCGAGCGTCTGCGTGTAGTTCGAGATTAGTACAATCTTGTCGTTGGTTGTAGCTCGAATGGTCTCGAGGAATCGCTGCAACACCATCATCTTGCCAGACAGTTCAGGAGCAACGTGACGACGATCGCGGGGAGTGTAGCCTTCTGGGAAGTATTCCTCGCTTCCGTCGAGATCGCTGGGCAGATCCAACAGGTCTGGATGGTTGCAGAGCTTCTTGAGAATGCCAATGGCTTTGAGCGGCTGACTACCTGTTCCACGCAAGAGCTTCTTGATCTCGGGCGAGCGAATAAAAAGTCGGTACAGATCGAGCTGGAAGGGCGACATTTTGCAAAAGACGACATGCTCGTATTTGACTGGCAAGTACTTGGAGAGGAGATCGTTGGTACGTCGGATGATGAAGCGGCTGACCAACGCCGAAAGCTGACTGAGCTTTTCATTGGCCTCTTGCTGCTGCTTGTCGGTCGCCTCGGCATCACGTCCTTTGAGAATGGCGATCTCGAAGTTCTTGCGGAACTCGACACGGCTTCCGAGCAGCTCGGGATTGGCAAAGTTGAGCAGAGCAAAGTATTCGGACAAGTCATTCTGGATAGGAGTACCGGAGAGAATGACACGACGTCGCACCTTAATCTGCGTGAGTGCTTGAAAGGTGAGCGAGTCAGCGTTTTTAAGTCGATGACCTTCGTCACAGAGCAGCAGCCCGACTTCTGTATTGCCGAGCTCCTCTTGCAGGTTTCGTAGTGTTTCGTATGAGACAATCATGACTGGTTGCGTGATAGCACGTCCGGATGCATTGCACCAACGACGTGTAGCTTCAATCATCTCGTCTTTGCTCAGCTTGCCATCAAGGGCAAGATTGCCTGGAGCGCTGGCGCCGAGCCATTTGGTCAGCTCGTTGGCCCAATTCCTGACAAGAGAGGAAGGGCACACGATGATGCATTTGTCGATCGTCGACTTTTTGGCGATGGGCGACTGCTTGAGCAACGTCCACATGAGCGTGATGCATTGGAGCGTCTTGCCGAGACCCATCTCGTCGGCCATGATACAGCCGTAAGCGTTCTCGACGACGAGACCGGTGGTGCAACGATACAAGAACTTGACACCTTCGACTTGATGTGGTCGAAGCACCTTGGCAAGAACCGGATCGATGAGGACAGGCACCTTTTCGATTTCCTTTGATTTGACCTTGTTGAGGCCGAGGATATCGGCCAGACTCTTGTGGGGTGTCGGGACTGGAGCGCCAGCCTCGATGAGTGCTTCTTCTTCCGCCTGCTCCTTTTGCAACTCGGCCTTCCTTCGCTCAGCTTCGCGGTCGTCTACTGTGGGATCGAAGAGGACAATTGCATGCTCGCCCATGGGATCGTAGAGTGGACGTGGTGGAATATCGACCTGCCTTCGTGTGCCTAGCGCAGCGTAAGAAAGTCTCGTCTCCACCACTTGTCCGGCTTTGTTGGTCATGACAGGCACAGAGAAGCCTTTCTTGATAGCATCTGGTTTGGCATCGAATACTTGCCACTTGCGACGATCCACGTTGAGCGATACACCGGTGGCGTCGATGCCCTTGTATACACCCTCGAGCGTCTTCATGGCAGCTTTTCCCTTCTTCTTGCTGCCAGCTTTTGCGCCCTTGGCAGCGCCATCATCATCAGAGTCCGATCCTGCACCTGCTTCGCCATCGTCTGCAGCGCCAGAGTCCATACCGCGGTAGTCGACCTTCTTGCGCTTGCGACCGCCATCGGGGTTATCCTTTTCACGTTGATTGGCAAATGAAGGTGGCTTGAACGGCTTTCGTCCCAGCAAAGGACCGAAGCCGGCAGCGTTGGCATTGCGGGAGATGTCTGCGAGTGGTGATGGACGTGAGTAGACGGAGCTCTTAGCCTTCAGGGGCGAGGAGTTGTCTTTGCTGCCGTCGTTGGGTCCTGGCGATGGCGAGCCGCCCAATGCAGCCAGGATGACACTTCGACGCATGATGATGGCAGTCGCTGAACAGGATGTCACTGATCTAAAAGCTTACGATTGTGCTAAGTGCTGAGTTCACAGCTATTTCCTTCCTCGCGTTCTTGTCTGCAAGCTGTTGCATCGATGTATGCGCGCGTTCAGGGTCCGTCTGCTGCAGGATCGCGTCGCGCCGCGTCAATTGCAGCGGTGAAGCCGAATTGCTAATCAGGAGATGGCAGAGGAGTGGCAACAGTGATGTAGGAGTGATGGAGGTGTTGGAAGTCGAAGCGATTGATTTCGCCACCTTGAACCGAGTGAGAAGGTGAAGAGGCCCAAGCTTTCAAAATCGACTGAGCCTCATGTTCGCAGCTCTTTCGGCTAAGCCGTTGGCTAAGATGCAGCTCCACGCCACTCTCAGCTGCCTGTCTCTTTCGGAATTCCTGGCTGAGTGAGGCGGTCGGTGGGGCTCTTTTTTTTTTTTGGAAAGTTACACTTTTCTCATTTTTGCCAATTCGCGCTGGTCGCGTAAAGTCACGCGTCGGAGCTCAGGAATCACTGAATAAGGTGCACAACACATGCTCAGCAGTGACTAGGCCTTCGGCTCATCCGAAACATGCAACTTTCCGCACTTCTCAAGCTACAGACTTAGCAGGATGAGGTAGACGCGGAGAAACGATGGAACAGCGTCTGTCTGCTGGACATTGCAAGCAAGCTTTGCATTTGAATGAGTGACATTGAGGGTGACCGAGGCAAATGACAGCAAGTAGCTTAGGCTCTCAACGAGATGCGCTTCATGCTTGTGCTTGCTCATGCTGATCTCCTTGCTGCTGCTGTTGTTGTTGCTGCTGTTGAGGCGCGGGTGGCACAGGATTCGGTGGCTTAGACTTGGTAAAGCTCCCCATCCTCGCTGCGAGCTTCTGAGCCTGAGCAGCGTTCGCCTGTGCTTGAACCCTGGCCTGCTGCATGTACGCCATCTCCATGTCAGGGCGAGGCTGGCTTCTGCCACCGCTAATGTAACCATCTTCATGCCTCACCAACGGACTGCCATACATTCGCCACTCGCTTCCCGTTCCGCCTGCGCCATCAGGCCAGAATCGTCCGCGACCTGACAAGGCCAAGGCTGTCTCGTAGAACCATTCGCTCTTCTTGAGATAATGCACCACTACGGTTCCACCAAATCGACGTCCGAGGTATCGTCGATGGCGCAGCTCTTCTGCTTCGCCATTGCCATCTTTGTGCGTGGGAAGGGGTATCATGCGTGGTGGTGTTGCCACGCTAGCAAACGATCGCTTGCGTTCCTCAGCTGCCCTGCGTGACACGCCGCCAGCGCCAAAGTCGAAGCCAGGCACCGATGGCAGATGCTCAAGGAAGGGTATATCGCGTTTACGTCGTTGTGACTGCTGCAAGTCGCCATCCATGTTGCTCAGCGGATCGAAGGGCTTGGGTCTGACTGCGTTGATGTGTCGCACTGTCAGACCCGAGGCAGGATCGATGCTGACCTCTTCGGCCAGGGCCGGGTGTGTGCCGAGGTTGTCCTGCGATGGCGATCTGAAACGTTCGTCGTTGGCCTCAAACACGATCTGCTGCCATGGCACCCAGATCTGCGTATCTTTGCCCTCCTCGCCTCGGACCCACGTACCTGCCCAGCGACCTCCGCCTTCCACCAAGGCTTCCACTTCCTCTTCAATGGTGAGATCGCTGCGTGGCTCAACATACGGCATGTGCCAACGCGATACAGTCGAGTACGACTTGGCACGATGCTCGCCGCCGCGTCGCGCAATCTCTTGGTCTGTCAGGCCGCGTCGACCTTCCAACTTGATCTTCTCCACATAGTCGGGAAAGAGGAAGCCATGAGAATAGGCGGTACCAGCCTTGGGATGGTCATAGATCCAACATTGCTCCGACACAAAGTGCAACGAGGATCGGTTGGGATGCAGGTTGATCCATTGCGCCACCTTCTTGTCTTCCTTGCCTTTGATATGTTGCAGCACCGTCTCGGATTTGGCCACGTACTGCACAAGGTCGTTGGACAGAGCATAGCATTCGCCTCCCATGAACCAGTTGCGAATCAGATAGCCCCAGTAGGTCATCTGACGTGGTGCCACCCTGAGATGGCGTTCCAGCTCTTCGAGGACAAGAAAGGCATCGTCATCTGCTTTGACAATATAGTCGGCTTTCTTCCACTGCACCTGGTAGCGTTGCGATTGATCCGTCGATCCACCCAGCACGTCGCGCGTCTGCCCATGACCATTCTCGTTCAAGGCGCCTACATGTGACTGATGCTGCTGCTCGTCTTGGACAGCGCGCAGAAATGGCACCGTAGCATTCTCTGCCGCCCACGTAAAGAATGCATGCGTCTTGCCGCGGTTCATGTTCTCGGCCATATCCAGCACAACAAGGTCATTGAACGTTTCCATCTCGAGCGCAACCCGCCTGGCATGAGCCTGTCGTGGCTTGCCAATGATAAACTTGACCTGCACATTGCTGGTTGGCATGCCTGTGTGTGGATCCAATGGCAGAGTATGTGTCGCGTACGTGCTGCGGATGAGATGGCGTCGCTCATAAGCGCTGTCGATGCTAAAGACGCCCACAAAGACGTCGACGGGGGCAAGTGCGTCTGCATATGCATGTGGGAAGGCGGGCTGATTTTGACAGTACGTTCGCCATGGCACATGCTCCTTATCCGGATTGAGAATGTAGATGATGAGCTTGGTGACGGAAGCAACAAAACTTGCGATCAGAACCAGCGTCAAGATGATGGTGATAGGGTGGATGGGACCAAAGGCGGTCCTGAACAATTTGCTGATGAAGCCTACGATCATGCGCAGTGGATGGGTCCATATTGACGATGCTCTCCGGTTTCGATTCCTGTCCTTGGACGAGTTGGACGCGGAAGAAGAGAACAAGGTCTTGTCCGCCTTGGAATTGCGATTCCATTTCGACTTCTTGGTGCTGCGTGAGCGAGTTGCAGTCAACGTCGCATAGGAGCCATTGGACTTATTCCAGAAGTTATCGCCACGCAAACTGTTGGTGATGGAGCTGAACATGGACGTAGAATTTGGGTTGGCGCCACTGCCTCTTCGGACGCGCCGCAGCTTGGAGCTGTCGTCGTGTTCAGAGACATCGGATTCAGTCATGTCGGCGATCTGCTGATCGGTGAGGTTGACACCAACGAGTGGTGGGGGTATACGAGTGCCGTTCGATGCTGATATGACACGCGAGGAAGATGCTAGTGGCGTAAGGTCGCCGTCGTTAGAGGATGTGTAGCCTCCCGACTTGGTCGGAGATCTTGCTGTCCTTGGATGAGGGCCTGTGCGCTCCTCTGCAATGTAGCTGCCGTACTGATCCGTGCCGTTAGCTGCATACGGCATGGATGTTGTGTGTGCACTAGAAGGTTCTGGCCAATACCTGGATGCTCCGGAGGATCGACCGCCGGAGTGGCTATTGAGGCTGACGTACGAGTCTGCTGAAGTTGACGCATCGAAGGAGGCACGATCATGATCACTGGATGCGTTGGAGCTGAGGTCGACGGCGAGCGTACCATCCGCACCCGAGGATGAATGGAGTGCAGAAGCAGGATTGGGAGCTTCTCGGGAAAGGTGGAAGCGTGGCGGCTCTGTCGAAGGTGTGCGTGTATATGGATGACGCTGAACTGCCGTTGGACTGATAGGACCCCGACCATTCTTGGAGCCGCCGGCGCCGAAGCTCTGAGGAGACCCGCGCTCCGACATGTCTGTCGTCGTCGATAATGCCAGTGATTATGCTGCGTCACAAGTGCCTTGAGTGACGAATCATTGATACTTTCCTTGCAGGTATAAGAAGGTGCTGCGTTTAAGAGGTCGAGGAAGTTGGAAGTTGCAGCAGAGCGGTGAACGAGGAATTGGAAGAAACGCTGTCGACGAGGCTGCAGCCGTAGCTGACGAATGGCAGGCAACCTTGCCGGAGTGAGGCGAGGATTGCTTGTTGCAAAGTCGATCCAAGCTGGATTAGGAAGGTTGTGAGGGTCGAGATTGAGATGATGCAGATACGACGATCTTGAGGGTCCAATCCTGACCCTGAACCTGAATCTGAACCGGTGTCGGACGAATGCGAATGCGAGTGCGAATGCGAGTGCGAAGTGTGTGTGTGTTCCAATTTAGCGGACGTGCGGGTTCTCTGCCTACTGTGTGGAAGCACTCGAGACACAGGCGAGCCAAAGTAAAGGCTGCAAGCGAGAGAAAAAGTGGCGGAACTTCGGTCTTGGAAGTTGAGCCAAGAGGTGCGTCATATTTCAGTCGAATGAGCCTGCCTTCAGACTGTGCTCAAGTGCCTATATGTGTGTGTGTGTGCTCGTCGGGCCTATTCCTATCATCGTTGATCTGAGCGGAACGGTCAACTCAGATTCCAATCCTTTTTCTTCTGTGTGTTAAGTTGAGAGAGCTGCGAAAATTTATGCTGGAAAATCCGTGACGAGCCTTGCGTCCGAATTTTGAACGCCTCGATCCACAACTGTCAGATACTGCGCTTCACCGAGGCAGTAATATCGATGCTTGAGGGACAAGAAACCGATGCAAACACTCAAGCCACTGCACATTGCAATACGAATGACATGCTCATACAGCTGCCTGCAGAAAGATTGAAGAAGCTTGTAGGCTTCTAAGCTCAGCGACGGAAAATTATATGGAAGAAGAGATGAGGCTGAGTCGGTCAGCAGATGCTGGCGCAAGAGCAAAAAAATGATATGGCACGAAGGACGCGTGCTGCTGACTTCTTTCCCATTTCCATCATCCGTCCTTTCTGTCCAGGGCGAGATGGCCACGCACATCACCACGACGCACGATGCACTATAAAGGTCAGCTGCGCATTGCTCTGACCAGTGTGCCCTACGCTGATGCAGCTCAGAACCACAATACTGCTGTCAGCAGTGCCCCTTTGCGCAGCTAGACATTACACACTTGGCCGAAACTTTTGTGACTTCTGCAAAGCATCGGCCGCCTCAGCATAGCTTTCTCTAGTGTTCCTCCAATGTGTCCGTCGTGCGCTTCATCGGGCTGAATGTCTGCGTCGCGCTGCTCGCCGTGTTGTGGCAGGTCAGGTAGATGTTTGACTACAGCTACTGTCTCCTGCCATGTGTCGATGTCCTTTCATTGGGGCTCGACCTAGCCGTTCATGAGCTCTGATTTGACAGCCTAATGGAGATCAGGCTCAGTTTGTGTGTCTCAGAGAGCAAGACTGGCGAGGCGATGTTCGTCCAGGACTCATTGACCGTCTGGCTTTCTTGCTCGCCTTGCCAGTCTTGACATCTGTCCTTCATACCATCACCCTTTCAAATTCAGTTCACCTTTATCTCTACCTTTATCACTCATCTCTACTGCTTCAACATTCACATATCGACGACATCAGAATCGATCCTTATTCCACCATCCAAGAAGACTCTCCAGACCGAATATTTTGAGGTCGTCGCAAATCTACGACTGGCCTTGAAAGGCTGTGGTACAGTCACCTAAAGGAAAATCGTCCAGCAACTAGAGGCTTTGTAGCCTTCACCAAAACTCGCCAACATGTCAGGCCTCGGAATCGACTTTGGCCACGAGTCAGAGGCCTACTCTACCGACAATGGCTCGCGTTTCTCTGGCGCCTCAGCTTCAACCTCTGGCTTTCACAGTCGCACTCGAGCCCATATGATCCCCAAAAAATCGTCCATGAACAAGATGCGCGGGATCCGACCCAAGACAGCCGAGGAAGACGCTAGACGAGTTCGTATTGTCTCGGGTCCAAGCGTGGTGGGCCATGGCGCTTACACTGATGATGATTTCATGTCGCCTTCAAGTGGCAGCGAAGATCTTGTCGTTCAGCCTCACCAGCTCCATAGTCTCAGCGCTGCTGTAGCGGCTATGGGCGGTTACAGCACTGACACAGCTACAAGCAGCACGGAGACCGACAGCGATCAGAGTCCGACACTGACCGAATCGTCGGTCACGAGTGCATCTTCTGGAGCGAGCAGTGCTCAAAGGATGTCCAAGCTCAAGAAACACGCCAGTCAGCCCCAACTCAATGTGGATTCTGCCGATGACGCTGACCGCACCGTCAGAGCAGCGCGAAACAACCGACCAATTTCTGCACAGCTTTTGCCGCCTGCGGAAAAGACAGTGCGTAACGTTACGAGCAACACAAGTCTTGCTTCTGGCTACCGATCCGACGGCGGTTCCAGCCTGGGAAGGTCAGCCGAGATTCCAAGAGGCGTTGGACGAAACCGCGTCAGCATCCGAGGCGCCGCAAGCCGACAAGGCACTCTTCAAGCACGAATCGGACCCAAGGCTGGCGTCAGCTCGATCTCGGCACCTCGTCGGAACCATGCAGTCAATGTTGCGACAGCTCCAGAACCCGTTTCGGATGATGAGACGGAAGTGATGGTTCCTGATGGATTTGGCGGTCATGAGCGCATCAAGCAGCCCAGATCGCAAAACACCGCCAGCGAGAGCAGACCAGCGCCGGCCCTGCTTCAGCGTATCGACATGACCAGCGATCTGCCAGCATCAGAATCTTCCGCCTCTCGTCCTGAGATACTTTCAAGAGAGCCAACAGCCAAATGGCGAGTAGGTAGCTTCTATGGACCTGATGGCTCCGAAACAGCGCGCTTCAATCACGAGGCTGGCACCATCACCGAGCTCTCCACACAATACTCGAACTCTGACGCAGGTCACGCGCCTGTGCAGCCACAGAGTGTGTCCGATCAAACGAGCGTCTCTCTGTCTCGCTCTCAAACCTCCAGCAACGGACCCAAGGCCAGTCTCATGCAGAGCCCCAGCCGACAGCCTAATCTCCCAGCTGCCCAAGCTCAGGATGGTACAGAGGGTCCACTCGAAGGCTCCACTAAGGCAGCTGCAGCCGAGCAGAATAGAATGTCTCGCACCTCCCTCACCAGCGTCTCGATGCGAAGCAAGCGTGGTCTTCAGGGCCTCGAGGAAGCCGAAAGAGGTGGCGCTCTGGTCAGCCTCGACAACTATCGCATGACGTACGACACAGGAATGCCTATCCTTCCCCACGAGATCAAGGCTCTGGATCAAGATAGTATTATGGGCTCGGTGCGTATGAACGGCTCTGCTGCTCAACCGATGAGAGCATCGATGAGTCACAGCGTGATGCAACCCTCCTCGTCAATGCAGAGCGGCCTTGCCTCCTCCCCTGCCAAAGCCAATGAGGGCGTCGTCGAAGGAGCCAAGACCCCAAGCAAAATCCAGAACCGCCCACGAAGAAGCCTCTCTGAAACCAACGTCAATCCTGCCCTTCTGGAGCGTCACGGTACGCTCCTCAGCACGACAGCCAACCCGCTCCGCAGGAGCAAAGAGCTTAACCGACTTCTCGGCAACTCGGATCGCAAGCTACCTGCTTCCGCTGCCAAGCCTCTTACCAGCGAACTCGTAGCCAAGAACGGTCTCAAACGCAGCAACGCAGTCGGCACCGGGATCGCGCCACCTCCAGCAGCCCTTGAGCAAGGCAAAGCCAGCAAAGCACGTGTCGAAGTCGATCTCGTTCTCGAGTCGGACCTCGTTGTCGAAGGCGGCACATTGCAAGGCCGTATGCAGATTCGCGTGCGCAAAGGCTCCGACAAGGAAGGAGGCGTCTTTCTTGCACAGCCCAAGATCCGTGTCGTTGGTTTCGAGGAACTGCTCGCAGATGACACAAGATATATCTTTTACCATCACGCCTCTGTCATTGACGGTGATCGATCGAACAATGGTCCTAGCGAGCCGTACTATCTGGCTGGATCACCAACGTCGTCGTCACCGGAGACGGCTGCTTTCTCGGCACTGGCTTGCTTTTCTGGCTCGCCAGATTCTGAGGGCTATGCCGAGGGTAAGGTGGGATCGCACTCGATCCCATTCTCGCTCGACATCCCAGTCTCCAAGGGCGCCAAGGGAAGCTATCGCGGCAAAAATGCCGTAGTGCGCTACATTGTCATTGGATCCGTCAAGCTCAAGTCTGCTTCTGGAGCCAATCGTTCGATCGCACACTTCTATCGCCATGTTGATCTCTTCCCCTACCTCAACCCAGCTGTCGTACTCTCGAATTCGATCAAGCCAATCGAGGCTAGCAGCTCCAAGGGGCTCTTTCTGGGTGGTTCGGGCAAAGTGCATCTCATGGCGAGCTTGCATCGCAATACCTGGGTCGCTGGTCAGCGCGTCTACATCAATGTTGGGATCCAGAACGATACATCGAAGAAGATCAATGGTATGACGCTGTCACTCATCCGTACGGTGACGCTGTACAAGCCGCGCCCGGAACTCGATCTGGACGGCCAAGCTGCCCGACGAGATCTCGATCCGGATGCATGCCAGACTTCGACGACACGCAAGAAAATCGCAGAGGAGGAACTCGAGATGGGTCAGAAGGGTAGCAGAGGTGTAGTGACCGCACGCGGTTGGTGGACGGGTGTAGAGCCAGGTCAGCGCGTTGAGTCGTCGCATTATATGCAGATTCCAGGCGATGCCCTGTCGATCTCGCGCGGTCGTCACGTCGAAGTCGTCTACAGCATCAAAGTTTCGATTGGTAGTGCACTATCCTCCGACGTCTCGGTGGAGCTTCCGCTGCGAGTCATCAACTTCGTCTCGCTCGACCCACCACCTCTCAAGAAGGCAGGTAACGCCAAGTTTAGCGCTGACGCAACGCGTACCTGGGCTGCTCCGGGAAGCGCATTTAGCGATGCCAAATCGCCCACCAGTCCGAGTGGCAGAGTCCTTGTTGGCGATGCAGATCAGATGGTGGCGCGACTCAAATCAGTCGACGCGATGCGTTCGCCGGGCAAGACCGAGATCTCTCTGCATAATTTCGATCAGCAACCGATGCAGGCTACGCGCATGCTTTCCCCTGGCGAAGTGGAAGCAGAAAAATCGCGAAGGTTGCAGCATCAAAAGTCGCTCGACTTTATCAATCACGCTATTCGTAGTGCTGCTGCTCGACGTGGTGTCGACGTGACGCCTACCACGAGTTCGTCTGCACGTACGCCGAGTCCAGCCGGTCTTGGCATTGGTGTTCTCGAAAGTGGATCTGCATCGGATTCGAACACTGGCAGCAGTCCCGGTGGAAGTAGCAGCACAGATGGCAACTCCGGAGCGGACGAAGACTACGCTGATGAGGACGATGACAACACCAGGACACCCATGGCGACGACGCGTCACTCCAAAACATCGCCGACTCTCTACCCACCTGGTTGTGAGCCATACGAGCAGCATCATCACCAAGCGCACCAAGCTCAACATGCTGGAGCCTACTCTCAGCTTCCCGTTGCGCTCCATCTCCCTGGTGGCATGCACCACATGCAGCAGATGCAGATGCAGATGTACCAGATGGCGCAAATGACCAACCCTGCATACGCGCAGCGAGCCCACCATGTGGCTGGCGGTAGTATGCTACCTATGCTGCGCATCAACAATGCCAATGCTGTCTCGCTCGACGAGATCGGTGATGATTACGATGATGAAGAGGAGCATAACGACCCTGATCAGACGTTAGGGCTCAATGATGAGTCCATGGCTGAGATGAACATGGTGATCGGTTCAGCTCGTTTGAGTGACGATGATGAATTTGGTCAGTTCGATGATAGTGTATTGGGCGATGACGTGCACGAGCACGAGCACGGAATGCTGCCCATTCTCGAGGAGGGTCAACCTCAGCACCGAGAAGGTGAAAGCGATGCCGAAGGCTGGTCGCTTCGTCGTCGAGGCTCTGCAGAGGTGGAAGAAGCCAACATGCGTGGCGGGGAATGGATGGGAGAAGAAGAAGCAGACGACGTTGCAGAAGTGTCTTCGATCATGCAAACAGTCCACATTGCTCCTACTTCATCCCATCCTGCTGCGTCGGAAGGCAGGATCGCTCCCCCTCCCTCTTCCACTTCCACGGCGACAGTCTCGCCAAACGTTGCACCGCAGCGTCTCTCTCCCAAGGCCCCACCATTCATCCCTACTCGTAGCGATTCTCGACCCTTCACCAACAATCACCTTCTTCCCTCCAGCTCGTTGTCGCAAACCTACGTCACTCCACCCCTCAACATTCGTAAAGAATCCACCAGCTCCACAGGAGCTGCTACCACTTTGCTCCTACCGCAACAGGTCATCCGCGCCAAGCTCTCTTCCGACCACCTTTCTGATGTCGAAGCGATGCAACAGCAACAACAGCAGACGCAACAGGCTTCGCTAAGCGCTGCCAACCTCAAACGTCATTCTGACAACCTCACCTACCGCTTCCAACAGCAGCAGCAGCAGCAGGTGGCGCACAGTCGACATAGGTCAACGCATTCAGTGACGGGGTTGAAGCCGTTGATTCTAAAGTCGAAGGCGACGAGCGTTTCGGCTGGGTCGAGGACTCCGGATACTGCGATGGGTGGGTCACCCAAGGAAGGAGTTTCGACTTCGGAAGAAGAAGAAGAGGTTAGGACGCCAGAGAGTGCGCAGAACGAGGTTTTGGCGAGGAGAAGTCCGCAGACGTGGCAGACTATTCGAACGATCGATGATGGTGCGAGAGGCAAAGGTTCAACGTCAACTCCAAGAAAAGAGGCTTCTTCGTCAGCATCACAGTCTTCGATTCCATCTGTTAGCCCAGTCAAGGCTGGTTCTAGTAACGGTGCAGGTCTTCCTCGTTCGTCGACGCTCCAGACGCTTAGCAGTACATCCTTATCGAATCCGACCCAGAGAGTGCTACGACACTCGGATAGCACTTCTTCGCTCCTATCCGATGCCAGCACTGCCACTGCTGCCAATGATGGTCACAGCAACACTCTTTCCCGTTCGCATTCAACGCACAACCTCCGAGGAGCAGCGATTATGGTCCCCTCGGTACGAAACAAGATCGCTATGTTGGAAAGTCGCAGTGCCGCGTTACGCGAGTTCACCTCCGCCGGTGGTGCTGGTGCTGCTGATTCGAGTGCGGGTGCAGGCTTGTCCCCCGCCGGATCGCCATTTAAGAGCGGGAGCAGGCTGAGCGCTTCACCGTCCAGCGGCAGAGTTGCGCAACTGGCTGCATCTGCAGAGCGCGCGGGCGGTCTTACACCGTCTCCCAGCAGGAATTTAGGTAGGAAAGGAAGTGTAGTCTCCATGGCCGAATCGGAGGACAACGATGGTGCGGCTTCGGTGGTGAGTTCGGTAGCAACGAGCGTACCGGAGTATATGAAGAGCGCTGGTAGCGGGGTGGGGGCGTTTAACGCTCCCATGCTCCGAGGGTTTCGATGAGCTTTGTGGATGGACGATGATCACTCGTAGCGATGCGATTCGCTTTGGTAGGCCTTGGACCCCTTTCTTCAAGTTACGATGAGCTGAGCGCTCTTCAGCGCAACTGTGACAGTCTTTTTTCAGTGTTTCGGCGACATGAACAATAGCTTCCTTTCGGCATTTCTATTCGGTTTCTTCTTCACTGATATGTCTATACTTTTCGCTTTGTTTCGTTTCAATTCATGATCACGATAGTATCTCGATCAGGTCTGTGTAGGTCAGATTGTGAATCTCTATGTCCTTGAATCTCAATGTTTGTGAATCTCAACGTTTGTGAATCTCAATGTTTGTGTATGCAACGTGGCCGCGGAAGCAAGACAGTGAGAGACGGCCTCGACATTGACAGTGAGCACAGAGAAACCAGCAGTCGCACGAGAAAAGTCAGCTCAAACCGCATGAGGGACTGCCAAGATTCTTCCATCCACAGTGGAAGGCAACTTCTTGATCAATACAGTTTGGCGACAACAGAAGCAGTGTCGGAAGACAACAAAGGAAGAAGAAAGAAAAGGCATAAAGAAGGAAGGAAGGAAGGAAGCTAGTTGCCGACGTAGGAATGACTGTGCAGCAAGAGCGCGCGCGCAGAAGCGAGCGAGCGATCTGCTCCTGCTTCTGCTCGTGCTGCGGCACTTGCCGACCGGATCTTGAGCCCCGTGCCTTCCAACCTTCTCCGCCCAATTTGCTGTTTTGTCGGGATCGGCACAGCGCCCGGAAAAAGACTGTAACCTAGATTTCACTACACAGCGCAGTGCTTGATTGTGATGTCTCCTGCCGCGACAAGGGCTGTGCTCTGCATTGCGCGGCGTCAAAGAGCTTTTCCAAACGGCCGGTTCGCAGTCAAACAAGAATGTTTGCAAGGTTTGGTACCAAGTCAAGTCGCCTTACTCGATTCTGTTCATCACGCCGCTCGTTAGACGCGCTAAGGAGGAGAAACAAGCTTGTTGTTGTCGCTGCTACAACGATGTGAGACCTAGCTTAAATTTTGGTTGTGGACCATCAGAGGGAGTAAGAAGGAAGAAAGGGTTGACAAAGTTGGCCGAAGTTCTCACTGCCAACCAGCGGCAACCAACTGTCTGGCGAATAAAAAAGGGGCTTTTTGTCTGGAAAGCCTCGTGGCAGAGTTGCGCGCCAAACCAAAAAGGGGCTGAAGAGAGTAGGGTCAAAATTAGCCGGTGCGGTGTCATCAGCTTTGCACTGAACGGTCTTGTATACTGCAAATGTACAGTCACAGCGAGGTGGACGCGGTCATGACCTTGCATTGCTTCATGTCCATCGTTGGTCGTGTGGTGTGCTGAGGCGAGTCCTTGTAAGATGGTATGAGAAAAAGTTTGCCCGTTGCTTTGGTCTGCAAGCAAAAAGCAGCAGGAACAAAGTTGGGTCGAAATTCCAGACTCCGACTCATTGATTGCCGTGGGCACTGCATGGAAAGAGGTCTTCTGCCCATGTGTCCTAATGCCGGTGTCTCAGAAGACACAGCCCAGTGCATTTTGGTATGCAACCAAGGCGTGCTCTTTGCTCTTCTTTCGATCGGTCAACCTGACACGTTCATTGTAGCAAAGTCAAAGACCGAGATGAGACGATGGATTGGTCGAGACGTATGAAGCCATCGAGAACGGTCGCGATCGATGCAAAGAAGCGAGAAAAGGCGGGGTGCTTGAACGCCGGCAGCACCGTTTCTTATTTTCAATCGAGGCGATTGTACTTCGAGGCAAAATTGAGCCAAGAAACCACGAAAAAAAGGTTCAATTATCGGATCCCACGATTTGCAGTCGTCCTCGGCTAAGTGGTAAGCGAAGAAGAAACAATGTAGCGGAGCTCGATTGGTTCGTCCTACCTGCGGCTTACAGGGTGGTTAAAGACGTGAATGCGATGGATCGATCGTGAGGGCAACATCGGACATTGCTGCCGAAGTTCGGAATCGGTCGCTACATAGAGTAGACCGATGTGACAGCTGAGTGACAAGTGACAACGATGGCGTTCGGAAACTTTGCAACTTTGCAGCCACAACAAGCATGTTCCTGACTGAGTTCCGTCGGAGCCAAAACTGTTCACAATTCCATGTCAACAACCCGTGCAGTCCGCAACTAACTTCTGCTTTGCGCAACGTTCCGCAATATGATGTCTGTTGTGCTTCAAGAAAAGTCGGTGACTACGCCAGGACGGCAATTTTTCGTCAGCGGCTTGTCATGTCAACGTCATGGTGACCATGACCGCGTCCGAGGCCGAGCTTGACCTGGCAAGGGTCAAATTGCATCTTGCCAAGACAGCGAAAGCGAGCTGCATGGTCATATCTGAAACATGATCTCGGTGCACTTGGCTCGGACTTTCCGATCTTGCGACAGTGGTGTCTGCGCTTCGTCTTCGCTCTGGCGGAGAGGTAAGCCGGCCGATATCGTCAGTCCTATCGGCGAGTGGCCGTCACACAGAGAGGAAAGACTACAATCAGGCCAGCTCCGAGGCAAAACAGCTAGCGATGTTACGATGTTACGGTATCTAGCAGTGCGCACCGCCCACCGGTCAACTGGATCACAGCTCGCAGGGCCTCTCTCTCGTCAAAACCTTTTTTCCGCGCTGTTGCTGCTCAGCTTACTGACGCCGCCGATGAGTATCGTGCTGGTTAACCCTGTCGTTCAGCTTCGATGCGATGAGATTCTTGATAGAAACTCATGCCGATAGAAACAATGATGGCAGGCGAGCTGTCCATTTCCAAGGTGTGCCGTATCATTGCCGAGCACAGCTTCCATTTCGATGCCGGCGAAACATCGCTTAGACTAGCAATAAGAACAGCTGCCAGCTCATTCCTGCGGGGTAAGATCAAGAACGATCGAGTGGACTTGAAGTTGCCACTGCTAGGGTTGATACAAAGGACCGATATGAAGTGAGACACAATGCAACCAAAAGCCGTCCCCGCCTTTTTGTATGGACCTTGGTGTCGAATTGCCCCGACGAGCTACAGCGCGTGCTTATCAGACAATTGAGACAAGTCTGGCAAGCTGAGTGGAAAGTTCCCAAAGCTTGGACCTTCTTGAGTCTGTGACAGAGCACGAAGCTCTTCCGATGTGCGTTACTACGCCACTTTCAATACAGTCAAGTACAAGCTACTTCCCACATCGGTTTTCCCGACAGTCACATGTGGCGTGGGCGAGAGGGCTGCACGGTATCGCGGGAATGCCGACGTTCCTCACGCCTTGAAGACCTGCGTCGAAGCGCCACCCTGATCGGGAAGAGGCTTGCTTATCATTGTGATTGAGACATCCTTTTAAGCAGCTGGCACGTCCCGCTAGATAGTGAGGCGTAGAACATCAGGCGTAATATATGGACCGTGCCTTCCCTTCACATCGCATCACTCTGGCGGAACAACATCATTGACGCTGTCCTCTTACCATGAAGGTTGAGTTGCGCCATGCGAAGCCAAATCGTGATGTACGGAATGCATCGAAGTCAGACAAGAAGCAGCTTTCCGATCTTTTGGATTCCGCTTTCCCAGACGATCCCTTTGGCTTGCATGAATTGTGACCGTGCGTCCAGATGAGATGAGGCGAGCAATCCGGAGGCTGACCCTCCGCAAACTCGTTGCGTTGCCTCAGCGGAATGTCAATCTGTACAGCCCGGCTGGCAGAGTTGGGGTTGAGAGAACAATTCGCTTGACTCGCTTGGACAGCGTATGGCGTTGCAGCCCAGTGATTCAGTCAAAAGATGGCGATCGCCGCGTGACAAGAACAGAACCAGCGGTGTGTGCGGATGTTCCGCAAGCGAGGGAGGAGTGAGAGCTCGTGGCCATTCCTCTCATGCTGCTAATGCACACCGCTGCATCTCTCTCTTTGCGCCCCTAGACTCCTGCGCTACTCACTGGCTGGCAGCAAGTTGGCAATGAGAGGTCTAGTACAGATGCGCTTTGAATTGAAAAACTACGAAAAAGGTTAAGAAAGGGTGTTTTAATTTTTCCATGCGGAATACAACCCTTTTCAGGTACCGCAGCACTCTTCAAAAACCCTCGTGTGGCCTTTTCATCACTTGCAGGCCATCAATATGTTGCACCTTTCCGCAGGGCCGCATAGCAGCAGCAGCACCAGTCACCTAACAAGGGGCCAACCTGAGACTATGCCAGTCTTTGCATAGAGCACAGCTGCACTGTCACACTTTTTTAGAAGTGGACTGGAGCCCCTAAGCAATAGACCAAAAAGCGTCGGCTCAAGTCCCGAGGAGTAGCTAGATCAACTTTGCTTTGCCAGTGATTGGCTACTTCCCCTAGCGAGTATGGAATCGAAGTCCATATTGAGGGTGTCGATGACAATCCCTATTCTGGATGAGCGCAGCCTGCTCTCATTCCCTACCTCCGCGTATTTGTTCTAGCTCGGTTTTTTAGCGTAGCAAGTGAGTAAGAAGCAAAGCAAATTTGCACAGCGGCGTAGCGCGGCGGCAACTGCGGCGGCGGCACCGGAACGGCGTAAGACCTGTGTGTGCTGGTTTCAGGAAGAAAGGGCAATCAAGCCATGCAGACTCACACTCAGGGCAACCAGCAGCCCTTTTTTGCGCAATTCCGGAATGCTGTGTGGATGCGGTGCTGAAAAGTCCAATTTCGCCGAAAAAATTTCGACCAAAGCGAGACCTTCCACGACAACTCCAGTTTTTTTCCATCTTGAACCCCTTTAGGGGATCCAAAGCATGATGATGGCAACTGAGATTGCCAAAGGGGTGATCATGCTGAGGTCGGTCAACGCCCTTTGCCGTGCAGCCAAGGAGGGGCATAGCCATATCAATGCAGACAATAGCGACGGCTTCAGTCTTGACACTAGCGGTTCCGATTGCTGAATTGCAAAGCTCAGAAGAGACAGAAGCGAGCAAGTCGGCAGTGAACCGTTTTCTTTGGCTTGCCCTACGATCTCATGCGAAAGCAGTGCTCTCCGCAGCGCCGTTCCGTTTCGAATCGGCCTGTCACCACAAAGAAGAAGCAAGGCGCGCAATCGAAAGACAATGACAGACAATCAAGATCAGATGTCGGCATGAAAGTTACGTTGAGTCGAACCACAGAATGTGCTTGGTTGATTAGGGGAACGACACATGCAACGGTCGGCAGGACGTGAACAAGGGGGAGAAAGACGGATGAAAGCGCAGAACATGCACACTTGAGCTTGTTTGCAGCAGCATTCTGCGTCTTCATACTTTGGCGAGGCTAATTTGGGACACAGAAGCAAAGACTGAACAGAGCACAGAGCAACGAGCAAGGACCTTTGGCTGTGAAGACTCTCTGAAAGATTGGAAGAGGACAACCGCGAAGACTGAGAAGATTGCCCACACTTTCTTTCTTTCTTTTTTTTTTTTTGGACTGCAGCAGGCAGCGCAATGGCATGCAGCAATTCCATCAGATTAGCGGCAGTCCACGCTCAGCAGTTGCAGTTGGCGGTGTGCGGTCTCTTGGCTTGCTCGCCTGCTCGGTTGCTTGCTTCCTTTCATCCTCACCATACCTTTCCGCAACCTCGTCCATCTCAATCACCCCACACACATCAGATCCTCTTCCTACACCGTTTCCCCCTTTTCCCCACCATCACCTCCCCCACAACCTTTAATACACCGTCATCTCACCGACGCCACCAATCAATCCAGCCACTTTGTTTTACCGACTACGTCTGATTGCTTCCAACTCAGATTCCATCAACTGCCGCCGGCATAGAGCAATAATAGACGCCCGCAACATCCACTGTTCGTTCCGGCATAGCGCTGCACTACAATAGCATCCCTACAAACACACAAGCGTCGACCTTGAAGGGTGCTTGTCTCGCTCAGTCATTTGACTTCACACGTACAATCACAATCTTCGGAAGTGCCGGCATTCTCGGTTCTCGACCCACTTTGCAGCGACACTGCGTGAACCCGATCGGCTACCTTCCGACAAAATCACACATTGTATCACACTGGTCTGCAGCCATCGACACAGTCACCGCAGTTCCGCATCAATTGAGCTGAGTCGACCTCAGCCTTTGTTTGCGCAGTTTCATCTCTTTCCGACTGTCATCAGTCCCATCATCACACCCACCGCGCCTTCCGTCCCTGGTGGCTGATTGCTCTTCATATCTCTTTCAGCACCACCCGTTGCAACCTGCTCATAGCGACCAAAAAGCGAAAGCCGTCACCGACTTCCGTAGTTGCTGGCTATCGACATTTTCTTCTCGGTCTACTCCGTGTCTCTGTCCGTCTTTACCGATTCATCCGTCGCTCTTGCATCGAAGCTGGTCTTCGACAAAGTCCTATCTCCTTCGCTTGCCCCACTAGAAGCGATCCTCCCGCTCGTATATACGCGCAAAATATCCTGCTTTCTCTCTCGCTACCTATGGACATCACTTCGTTTCTCCGGTCGTCCTCTTCAACTACGTCGGTCGCATCCCTTTTGCTGCGCACCTCTTCCTACACGACCCCCCTTCTCTGATTGCCGAGTGCACGACAATCACACCCTCTTGTAGCGTCGGTTCCTCTCGAGGTGCTTGCGCAACTCCCCACTGCCCAGCACGATTTCCTCGCAGCAGCCTCAGTGGCCAGCGGCCCATCCAGATTCGTCCGGTGCGCCTTTCCAACAGCAATCCAGTCGTCCCCAGCTTGCGAATTGGAATACCGGACAACTCCCCTCTGTCTTTGAGGATACCGATCCCGTTGGTTCGGCACCACATTCGGCAACTTTCTCACGTCAAAGCGTCGATTCTACTACGGCCTCACCGCTGCTGCCCAACGAGGGCTTCTCATTCTCGCACGCTCGCCGACGATTCACTAACCCGGACGGTACCCGCAGCAATCGACCCTCGCCGCGACTCAGCTTTGGTGCCTTGCATTCATCGCCTCAGACCACACCACCCAGCTTCAACCACTTCTCTCCCTCTCCTAGCCTTGTCATCCCTGACCGTGACGACGTTGGAAGGCGACCTCGCTCGCCAGCCACGTTGAACTTGCTGCAGGACATGAGTGTCGATCAGTCGCAGGCGCAGCAAATGGCGCACACTCCGGGCTTTGACCCTTCTTTCAATGCATCGCAGGATGTCCAACAGCAGCACTATCAGCATCAACAACAACAGCAGCTTCAACTTCAACTTCACCAGCAGCAGGCGCAAGTGCAAGCGCAACATGCCCAATTTGCCGAACAGCAGCAGCGAGAGCAACAGCAACAACTGCAATCGGCACTTGCCTCGCCTGTGACGTCTCAACCCGTGCCCGCGCAACCAGCGCCATCGGACATGTCTGCGCAATATGCTCAGGAGCAACGTCTTGATGCACACGCTCAGCAGGCATCACAGCACGCAGTTTCGATGGCGGACAGCAATGCCAATGGCAGCTCGCAGCAGCTGCAGCAGCCATCAACACCGCAGCAAGCCCGTCCGCATATTCAGACACAGCAATCTTATTCGGCATTGCCTTCGCCTTTGCAACAGCAAGTCACTGCCCAGCACTTGCAGCTCTCACAACAGACGATGCAGCCCGTGCAACTCGAACCCCATCAGCAACTGATGCAGCCAAGTCAGCAGCAGCAGCAAGTTCAGTTGAACGAGCAACAATTGCGAACCGGAAACGCACAGTCAGGCTCGTCGCAACCTCAGATGATGCAAATGCAACTAGCGCAACCAGGTCAGGCGATGCCGCAAGGCTCGCCAGCTCCGCCAACAACTTCAGGAACGGCCAACGAATCTGGCGCCGCCCAAAGGCCGTCATTGTCGTCGCATCAGCGCTCCTTGTCGCTGGGTCTGCACTTGCATCAGCTTCAAGCCCAGTCCATGCCGCAGCAGTCTGTTCCCGCTTCCGCAAACAGCCTTCAATCGTTCGGATGGCCAGCTTCCGCACCTTCGCAAAATGAGATTTTGATGTCGGCCGCGCCCATTCAGGTTCCTGAGCGTTTCAATGTGGGTCACCAGCGAGCAGCTTCTCACAGCATGGGTCCTAATCAAGGCATGGCAGCGCAGATGCTCGGCATGAACATGCAAACTCTGTCATCCAATCAGATGGACATGTCGCATTCACAAGTCCAAGCTCAGGTACAAGCACAAGCACAGGCTCAAGCACAGGCACAAGCTGTTCAGGCGCAAGCACAAGCGCAAGCGCAAGCGCAAGCCCAGGCACAGGCACAGGCGCAGGCCCAGCTCCAAGCCCACGCTCAGCTTCAAGCGCAGGCGCAAGCACAGGCACAAGCACAGGTACAGGCGCAGATGCAAGCTCAAGTCCAAGCACAGGCACAGGCACAGGTCCAAGCCCAGCTTCAGGCGCAAGCCCAGATGCAGGCTCAGGCGCAGCAGGCGCAGGCCGAAGCCCAGGCCGAAGCTATCCGCGCAGCCGCAGCTTCTACTCAACGACCAGCTTCGTCGGAGCATGCAGAGCTAATGAACCAGATCGCAAAGCTGCTCGACGACGTCGTGTTGCAAGCCAACTCGGCTCGCGAGTCCTTCCACAATGGCGACGGCATGCTCAGCAATCGCTGTCTTGGTGATCTCCAGAAGGATCTGCAGCATATTCAGCATCTCTCGCACCAGAAGTTTGCTCCCGCCGCTCCTGCAGCTCCTGCTTCCACGCCGAGAGCCGCATCGAGCCTGCAGCCCACCCAGTCATTCAGCGATGCGGCCTTCTCGGCGCAGCCAATGCAGCCCGTCCAGCAGCTACAGTCGGCGCAGCAGAGTCTTGGACCCGCCTTGACCTTGGAACGGGCTGTGCAAGAGCAACAGGAGCAACAGCAGCAACAGCAGCACCAACAACAGCCGCCTCAATTCCAGCAGGACATGCAACCGAGCGGAAATCTTACACTCAGCCAGATGCAAGAATCCGCGTCTCAGCAGCACCACCAACAACAGCAAGCTGCCAACGTAAATGATGGTATGCACAGCGGCCAAGTGAGCCCAATTGCACGCAAGCGCCCTATTCAGTCCGACAGCGATCTGACCGAACAGCCCTTCAAATCTCAGCGTTCCGAGATCGCAATGCCTGCGGTTCCCGCTCCACCCCCCTCGGCACCTCCTTCTGCTGCCGGCTCTGCTGCTGTCATTGCGCAGATGCAAGCGCCGTTGCCTCCTCAGAGTGCTCCATCAGCGCAGATGGCAAACAGTCTTTCGAACGGACCCTCGCATCCCTTGCTCGCTCAAGCCGCGGCTGCATTGCCCAACGGCGCTCAGTCGCTCAATGCATCTCCGACGACGCCGCAGACACCCTTCGAGTTTCCGCAGGGGCAGGGCCTGTCCGGCGCCCCGGATAGCAACTTGGTTGCTCAGTCGATGCCCTCGAGCCCTGCTATTCGACAGCACAGCCATACACGCGGAAGCTCGTTGCATGACGCCATGACCATGACGCCCCAGCCAAGCCAAATGCAACAGCTAGGTGCCGTCGATGCCAATGGCAGCAACGAGCGCGCCCAGTCCAAGATCCCGAGGAGTGCTTTGCAAATGTCGGCCATTTCGAGCTCCAATACTTCTGCAAACCAGTCGGCGGTCGACTCGGGCCCTTCATCGCCTGACGACTCGTTCAGCAACGGTGATGCTGACAGCGGAGACGAAGGCAACCAGGGTGGTGAGGGCGGACAACCCGTTCTCACCAAGCATCGTCGACACCGAGGCAGTGGCTTCTTCTCCAGCGGCGCCTCGTTCGACTTTGGTGCCACTGAGGAAGCCAATGGAGGTGATACATCGATGGCAAGCTTGGACAAGAATGGACCCACTACAACCATCTCTCCTGAGCTCCGAACCAAACTCGAATCGATCTTCCACAGCTTCCTAACGGCTGTCTGCTCTGATCTCGAAATTACCGACGATCGCGGCGAGCTGTTGCATCAGACGCTGATGCCTAAGAAGATGGCGCGACTCGATGAGTCCCCGGACTTCCGTCCCTTCAAGTTCCGTATCCAGGCGTTCACAAATGCTTTCCAGGCAGAGGTGTACCGCAACGGCATCAGCGAGGCCGACTGCTCCATCAAGAGGATCAAACAATTCCTCTGGACGCAGCCCTATATCTCGCGCTTCAACGAGGATGGCAAGAAGGCCAAATCAAAGGGCAACCACATCTGGATCGTCGAGGCCAAGAAAATCCCTGAAGGTGGCTGGGAGTTCCGTGAATTCAGTCGCAAGATCGCTGGTGCACCTGAGAAGATCGCCTATGTCGGTCTCAAGTGGACTTGGCCGCTCAAAGTCTGGGATCCTCAAGCATCCTCGACCAGCATCAAAGCTGTCTTTTCGTGCAATAAGGTGCCGTCGTGGATTCAGTGGGAGGAGAACAACCGAGTGCTCTCGGGTACGCCTACCGCTGGCAGCGAGAGTGGCGAGGTCAGCGTCACGGCTCACTATGTGCACGGCGGTCAATTGCACCAGCTTCAGCACTCCTTCCATTTGCAAGTTGCTTCAATTGCTGCTGATGACCTGCAGGCCAACGACGCTGGACCTTCCGCCGGTAGCAATGCTTTGGTTTCCGAACTTGTTCCTGGGAACGCAAACGGTGCAACGGGCCTGATGGGAAACGTCAGTGCATCCGTCCTTCCCTCTGCACCTCTTGTGCCCGACATGCTGCCTCAGGTCTTGCAAACGGGGCTGCCGCCACCCGGTCACGCCTTCATCAACGGACAGCCACCGGCTAATTTCGGCAGCGAGTCGATCAATCATCAGATTGTGGAGCCTTCAAAGGTGCCTGCTGTGTTGAACGCCATCTCGTTTCCATTCACGCCCCCCGTCCACGCCGACGCCCGTCCTCAGTACTTCCAATCGCTGACCAACGAAGCTGCAATGCTCACTCCTCAGCTCTCAGACGTTCCTGGTACAGGTCCCGAAGGGGGCCGATCCGGCTCTCAGCTGTCGTCGGCGATGGCTTCACCGATGCCACCGCAGATGAACCACAGCCCATTTCAGAACTTAAACGCAAACCAGCTGCCGGGCACGCAGCCGATGCAGGCTCCGGCTTCGTCGCAAGCACTTCAGCAGCAAATGCAGTCGGGCCTTGTGCCAGCGCCGCAGACGGCTCCCATGGTCGCGTCGCAACCTGAGATGCAGCAGCAACAACAACAACAACAACAACAGTTGCAGCGCAATGGCAAGGCTTCGAGCGAGGAAGTGCAGGTACATCAGGTGCGAAACATGATTGAGAGGAAGCAGCAGGCGCAAGCCGCCAACTTCATGCTCTCGATCCCATCTCGCAAGGCTGCCATCGCAGCTGAAGCCGCACGTCCTGTCTCCGGCCAGACCACGCCCATGTCGTCAATGCCTTCTGAGATGGCAGCTCAGCTTCCAGCTTTGAGCTCGCTTCCTCCGAACGAGTCGCTTGCTAGCGGCATGGCTCCCAGCGCTATCAATAGCCAGACGACGCTGTCACCTGCTCTCAACGTTGGCTTTGACGCGCTGGCAGAAGCAGGAATGCAGTTGGGCCACCAAACCGAGCAGCAGCCAGAACTCCCCCAGCACGGTGTCAACAACGCCTGAGCAACGGCGACCCCTTCACCTCTTTCTCGACATCATCATAGAATCCTATTTCTGGACACTTCTTTACTGCTTACCATTGTATCGTTCTCGTTGTGTCCCCTTGTACCCTTCGCAGTAAAGATGCACACTCATCGACCGCCTCCAGCCAGCGGCGCCCACTGTCTTTCCTTTTCAAGTCACCTTCTTGTATTTCAAAACTCTCGAGTATTTACTCCTCCATTCTTTACGGGCTAAACACTCTCTCTTGCGTCCTCGTTGGCGCTCTCTAACTCTCTTTCTCTCTCTTGTTCACGCTCTCTCTTTGATCTCTAGACGTCATGGACGGCTGCGATAATAGCAACAGCCAAATTTACAACGAGCTTGCATGTGTCTTTGCACTGTGTGTCGTAGACAGGGAAGCTCTTCGCAGGAGCACAGCATTGAGCTTGTGAGTCGATTGGAGTCCTCAACTCGCACACACCTCTTCGTGACACAGACGATCCGCACCAAAGGCAGACCACCTTCGTGTTGAAAAAGAGCCATCTCTCTTTCGCGTTTGGCATGATCTTAAGTTTCATATTCATTTGTATATTGATCAATCTTGTACATGGACTAGTGTTGTCAGCGGGCTTGTGAGGGCTGTCCAAAGAGGCTGCTTTTTACCGCTGCAACTGGGTTAAGCTTACTTGGAAGCGTTGGCGCTCTTCTTGGACTCAAAGATGGCGCTGATGGATTGCCAGACGACCTTGGGGGATTGAGAAGCGTCAACGGGGGCCCAGATGCCTTGTTTCCTGTAGTAATCGGTTACGGCGGCGGTTTGAGCGTGGTAAGTTGCCAAGCGCTTCTTCAAGGCTTCAGCGTTGTCATCGGATCGCTGGACGAGGGGTTCACCAGTGACGTCGTCGGTCATGGGCTTTTTAGGAGGGCTGAATTCCTTGTGGTAACTGCGTCCCGAGGCGGGGTGGACAAGACGACCGGTAATACGAGAGATGAGGAGGTTATCGTTGATCTTAAGTTCGACGGCGTGGTCGAGTTTCTGGTTTTTACCCTTGAGCATTTCGTCGAGTTTCTCGGCTTGAGGAGTGGTACGTGGGAATCCATCGAGGATGAATCCCGACTTGCAAGCTGGGTTGGTCTCCAACTGGTCTTTGATCATGCTAACGACAATCTCGTCCGAAACGAGTCCTCCTTGATCCATGATCTTCTTGGCCATCTTTCCGAGTTCGGTCTGCTTGGAAACCTGGTCTCGCAGCATGTCTCCGGTAGCAAGGTGGCAGACGCAGTTGTTGAACTTCTCGAGGATCTTGGGTGCTTGCGTACCCTTACCAGCACCAGGGGGACCAATGAGAATCATACGAACGCCCTCGGGAGTCGAGGAAGAGCCAGTGACCGAAGAGAGAGCCGAAGAAGCCTTGTTCTCGAGCTGAGCAATCTTGTCGTTCAATTGCGAAACAAGGCTCTTGAGGTAAGAAAGCTCAGTGCTGCTGCTGCTGGAAGAGCCACCGGAGATGGTATCACCCTTCATGTGGAGCTCCTTCTTGACCTCTGCCTCCGAAGCTGCGCCATGTTGAATCAATGTGCCAAAGGGGTGTGTGAGGAAGGACTTGGTGAGCAACTTGAACTTGTTGTGCGCGCTCTCTATGCGTCTCTATGAAGCAAACACGCCTGCGCTATGCGAGCACGGAACACTTACGAGGAGGGAAGGGGCTATCCCTAGAACCGCGAGTGGAAGTAGTAGCCATTTTTGAGCGAATATGTGATGTGTTGTGGTGGTGAAGAGTGATGAAAAGGATATTCAGAAGAGAAAGTCAAAAGTGTGGAGTAACAAGCAACGAGAAGATCTCGTCGACCACCAATCCAAAGGCGCTCCGTGCGGGACAACAAATTCGCACCGTAGACGCAGCGCAGCGCAGCCGCACTCTGACGCACCCATCCAATCGTCCGTTCGCTTTCTTCCTTTCTTGGTCCCCACCGCAGCCGAGCTCAATATTGTCGCATCAAGTTCACTGTTATCCCTTCATCTCTCAAGCATTTCATTGGACTCGGCGTCAGCAGCATTTGCTCTGCTGTACAAGCTTTAAGCACTCAAGAATCGCTTGCAACGTGGACCATCGACGTTGACTACATCACAGCAAAGAAGCGGGCTACGGTAAAGAGCGAATCGCACAGAGTATGAAAGCCAAACCCCCAAGAGCGAAGTAATTCCGGCTTCGGCCATCTCTCCGATCCTGCCCATTTTGCCCTCTTTTTCTCTTCTCAGTTGAGAAGATCGCGATCGAAAGCTGTCTCCCAGCTCATCTCCTCACCTCTTCACCTCGACTTCGGACAAGGAAAATGGAGGGTTTTCAAGCTGCATTTCTGACCCTCATTTTCCAAAGTCATTATTCTTTCGTGCGATAACTTTCCTCATCAAGAATTACTTTGCAATCACGGACATGCTGAGAAGAGCACTGACGCTTGAAAGAACGGTGGTGTGGTGTTAACATTGCGTAGAATGCACGTTACAGCGCATCAAGAAGAAAGACGGATCTACATCGAGGCCTCAGCATCTTCCAAAATGATATCGGTGCTGTGGGCGGGGGTCATACTAAGGAAGCTGCTCGAATCGGGCATGCCTTGTGGGTGGCTGGTTGCGAAATCGGCTGGTACTAACAGGCCTCCATGCTGCTGCTGCTGCTGCTGCTGCTGATAATGGTGGTGATGGTGGTGGTGAGGCGTCGAGTTAGCAAACCCGCTATGGTTAGGATGCTGCAGCTGACCATGGTAGCTCTGCTGTCCTCCATAGCCAGAATGCATCATCTGACTATCCCCTCTTTCCTCTCCTCCCTCCATATCTACCGCGACACTTGATTGATCATACCCTGATATACCCGACTTTCCCATACCCAGCTGCGATTGGCTAAACGAAGCAGCAGGAAAGTCGTGCGGATGCAAACTCAGCTTATTACCCGGCAGGGTTTTGTAGCCCTCACAAATGCTCTTGACCACCCGCAGGAGGGAAGGATCGAGGTCGATCGCAACACTGAGATGATGCGTGATCTCGGCTTGGTAAGACGACGGCAAGATCATCACACCTGTTGCCCTCAAAGCAGCGCCTGCGGCTTTGGATGCTCCAGCACCACCACCACCGCCCGCCGCTGCGCCGGAGTCCTCGAGATGACAAAATGCTCCTCCGCCCAGCCGCATGTAGGATTGGGCTAGCAAGATGTGGATGCTCGCTTCTTCTGGCGCCAAGTCGTGCGCTTTGACAAGGTCACGATGGCTCGAATCGGGATCGCCATGCTGCAAGAGCAATTCGGCACGTCGCAAGTAAGTCAACACGGAAGCGCTTGGAGCAAGCTCGATCGCACGGTCGTAACACTCGAGCGCTTTCGAGGGCGCGCTGAGGAGCGAGAACGTCCATCCAACCAAATCCCACAAGACGTGATTGCCAGGATTGATGTGGATTGCTTGCTGCAGACTCTTGCACGCCGCATGCTCGTGTTCGCCTATGCCCAGATAGACGCGACCGAGACCCGCCCAAGCGTTCCAATGGCGACGATCGCATCGAATGGCGCTGCGGAAGTAGGCGATGGCCTCGTCGTGCAAGCCCAGATCGTGAGCTTCGTGGCCGGCAAGGGTGTAGGCGTAAGCATACTCGGGAGCGGCTGCGGCAGCGCGTTGGAAGCAGACAAGGGCGGTTTGATGCTCCTTTTGCAGCGAGAAGGCATTGCCGACAACAATATGAGTGGATGCTGTACCTGGCGCTACCATAGCTAAATGCTGAGCCAACGCCGAGAGTTTGACCTCGCGAGAGAGGTGGAAGAGGACAAGAGAATAGACGTCCATGTGGCTTGCCACGAAAGGATTGAGCTTGCGAATCGCCGAAAAGTGAGTTTCAGCAGCAGCGTACTGTGAGCATTCCGCAAAGCTTCTTCCGAGCAAGAGATGATGCAGCAAGCTGTCTTTGACTTGAACGTCGAGCAGGCGAGTTGCTTCGGCTGTGGATGCCGTCAAAGAATCCTCCTCTGTCGGCTCGTCGGAGCTCGCCTTGCCCTTGACCGCAGCAGCGGTCGCGCCGCTGCTTTCAGAGGCGGCTTTCGCGAAGACAGCCTTCGAAAGCACGTCGGCAGCCTTGTCACCTTCACAGAGTCGCAGCAGTCGGTATGCCTCGCCGACCTGGGCAAGTAAAGCGAAAATGTACTGATCTGCAGCGTGTTGATGCGCTAGCGCAGTGAGCTGCTGGACACAAGTCTCGCGAAGCGTAGAAAGCTGACTGAGCTTGATTTTTGCGTTCTCCTCTTCCTTTTGTCGCATAGCTTCAGCAGCTGTTCGACTTGAAGCGAGTGTGCCATTCGCTCGAGCCGAAGTGCTGGCGCCTCCGAGAGAAGTAGAGCTGGCTTTGGACATCGCACTGCCCGGGCGGCTGAGGCTGGCTGCGGTGACGGGTCTGGATGCTGTTGCTGCTGGCACTCTTCTTGCTTGAACGCCCACCCCATTGCTCGAACTTGCGCTTCTCGCAGTCGTCACGGTTGCCGGCTTGCTGCCTACACCCCTTGCAGCAGCCTGACCAGGAGCTGTCGGCCCAGCCCTGCGTGTTGAGACGGCAGTGCGAGCGGTGGAGACGGTAGCACGAGATGACAAGGAGGACGCTGAAGAGGCCGAGGACGTAGAAGACACGCTGCCAGCCTGACTGACCGCACCTGCCCTGCTAGGAACGGCACTCGCACGCGTACCACCAGCTGTGCTGGGCCCTACTCTGTGTGCTGTCGACCTCAACTGACGACCGTTCTGAGTAGTAGCTGCTGGGTTGGACACGGTAGCGGTGCGTACAGCAGTGTTGCGAGTGGGTCGAGCAGCAGCGAGGTTGACTTTGGCCGCTTTAACATCGTCGTGATCAGCGGACAAGGGCTCGAGGTGGTGTGTATTGGTCTGAGCTGCAGACAAGGCACGAGAAGCGGGATGAAGACGGGTGGCGGTGACAGTGCTGGCCGAAGTTGTTGGAAGCGGAGGCGTCACCTTGTCTGTAGGTTTGGACGATGCTGCAAATTTGGCGGCATTGTTGCCCAAGGACGGCACGGGAGGGATTTCGGATGACACTTTTATCTTCTTGTTGGAGCCATCCTCGGAAACTTTGCGAACCATGGCGGATGACTGCAAAGCTTCGGTAGTGAATGGGGCCGTCGATCTCAAGCTCGCCTCCATGGTTGAATATGGTGCCTGTACGTCCATGACAAGATTCGAGTATAGTCGATCAAGAGTTGCGGTGTCGAATTGCTTGGTAGCCGATCCAGATCCATAGCCTGTGTCACAGAGCCCTGCCCATGCTCGCCAATTGAAAGGGTCAAGCTCGAGAGCCTTGAGAAAGGAATTTTGCGCTTCTGGGATGCGATCTCGGCTAGCTGCATTGTAAGCCGAGTCGGTCTGCAGCTGAGAATAGTATTGATTCTGAGACGAGACCAATGAGGGAAGCGAGGCCGTATCCTCGACTGTATCCAACGCTTTCCTCTTTCCAAGCACTTTGTCTTGAAGAACGTCGGCTACTTGAACAGCTTCGCTTGATCTGCCCAGGGTACGACAAGCGTCGCGATACTCCCTGGCGCTTCCAGCATCTTGAAAGGTAGATGGCGAGCCTTGCTGAAGGAGGTGAATGCAAGCCTGGGCTCCGGCATGGTCATGAGAGTCTTGCGAGCTCAGTCTGGTGGCAGAGACTGAAGCAGATGCGGCGCTGCCAGAAGGTGTGAAGGGCAGAACGATGTTGAAACCTCCGAGGCGGGCGCATCTGGCTAGCGTCCTACGAGCAACGATGGAAGATGAATCGAGGCATACGGCGTAGATGGAGAAGAAGGTGGCAGAGCACAAGTCGAGCTCCCAGTCAGAAGGGTCGTTGGTCGCATGATCGAGATGCAGTGCGAGGAAGGAGCGTGCCAAAGAGATGAGACGCCTTGCGATGAGTTGGGGTGACGGTCTGATGCTGTTGGTTGCCTGAAGATCCGATACGCTCGGGAGTGGTGGTGGTAGCTGAAGATGCAACGGCGGTGGTGGCGGTGCTGAGTGTGGTGGCGCAGGAACTGCTGCTTGTGCTGGTGCTGCTCTGGCTCTGATCGATGATGTGGTCGGATGAGCCGATGAAGTTGAGGATGAGGCGATGGGCTGGCGCGATTTGATTGCAGCCAAGCGCGACTTTGTGGCAGTCGCGGCGAGCGGCATCTCCGATACGATACGATGCTGCTCAACGTGCCTTCCAGTTGGGTAGCGTAAGTTTTCGGATTAGCTGAATGACATGCTGGAGAAAGCGATGGCTGTCAAAGGATGACGATTCAACCTAGGTCGATGCATGTGCGTATGTGGAGATGTTGTAGGTCGAACCACGCACGCGACCAAAATAACGGGATTCAAGTTGTAGGCGTGCGCTGCTGAGCCGTATCTCTTCGGCTGTCTACTTTGAGGAGAGAGAGAGAGAGTTGATGATGGTGTTGGGATAGTCAAGGTTGAGATTGTAGCAAGCTTGTGTGTCAAGATCCACGATTGTGCGCAGTGTCTGTGTGTAAGTTCTGTGTGTTGATTCAGTGCTTTACATGCATCAGCTCCGCTCGCATTTCTCAGCGTGTTCAAAAACCGCGCTCGCGACTCAGAGCTGCCTGTAATGAGCCAAAGGATGCAGCTGAGCAGCGCGAATTGTTTTGTCGCTGACAACACTCACAAGCTGGCAATGAGGATCGGGAATCGGCTCGTCCATTTGGGATGGCAACGATTGCCGGCCGAAAGAATCTCCCCGACATTCGCAGCGCGTGTTGCTTTGGACTGTGAGCTCATCATCGCCGAGGCTGGCGATTGGATTTGCTCCTAAAAAATCAATTGCAGTTGCCAATGGATTGAGTGGTACTTTTGGATATTTATTTGGAGATTC
>JAXQGJ010000339.1:0-18945 GCA_037039655.1 Pseudozyma sp. M118-08B | reverse complement strand
CCGGCGAAGGACTCGAGACACAAAGCCTTGGAGAGGACCATCACCAACGAGACGCCTGTCAAGACGACTCCCCCGGCACTGCCGAACCGTAAGCCCAGCAGCAGCATTTCGTCGACGGGTGGCGGGATCTCGTTCATTCCGCCTGCACCTGCTGCGACGACCGAGTTGGCTTCGACTTCGAGTCTCGAGCCCAGCGATATTAGCGCCGATCCACAAGAAGCTGTCAAGGAAAAGAAGAATGCTATCGCTAATGACGAGCCAGCAGTGTCAGCAAGTGGCGTTGCATCACTTGCGCCGCGCACACCGGAGCGTCGCACTCCTGGGCAAGCTGAAGAGGCTTCCAGTGTTACGCCAGTCCCAGTGTCGAGCGAGAAAGCACAAAGAAGCAATGCGCAAACGTCTCAAGACTCGAACGAGCCAGAGCCCACCCCGACGAAGCCAACTGCCGGAACACCGTCACGGGAGCCTAGCTCAGCATCCACCGACAAAAACGCGGTTCATCAGGACAGCACTCCAATAGTCGAGTCGGCTGCAGCCGAAAGCACACCTTCGAAGACGGACGCGCCCTACTCGTCGATCTCTTCACCAAGTCTTGGCTCGGGGATTAAGAAGCAGCCTACTCGAGCGACAATGATGGCAATCCCAGGCATTCCGTCGATGCAGAAAGCTTCACCGCAGAGCTTCAGTGCCCCTCCACCTCCTGAGCCTGTACCTTCAGCTGCAGCCGATGGCGCCGATGGAACTTCGCCAAGCGCGTTCAGGACTGCGACCAGCTCGTTGTTCAAGATGCCGAACTTTGGCAGTCCAGTCTTGACCAGCAAAGGTAGTAGTAGTGGGGGTGGAGGACTGACTCATGCTCCTCAAGTGCCCGCTAGGCCAGCTGCTGCTAGTGCCACTGATGGATCGGCGCTGGGATTAACGCAGATGGGAAGCAAGGAGGACCATGCTGTTGAGTCGGACGCAACACAGGGAGGAGCGAATATTGACGGCAGCAGCACGTTTGCTCAAGTAGCAAAAGCGGAAGGTCCTGCAGCTGATGCCAAATTTGACGATGCACAACTGGAGGCTGGGCGCACAGTTCATGTTGGTAACAAGGAGATCAAAGTTCCCATGCAGGCTGATGTCGACGCTAGGAAGGAAGCTGCCACCGCTGGCAATAGCGGTAGCAGTGCCAGTCATACTGCTTGAAAGTCGATCCAGGCTTTTTATACCTTGACACTGACACATTGACAAACACCAGTGCATGTCTGATTGTACTCTATCCATTCGCTCGGTTCTCTGACTTGTTAACCATGCGCATTGCATGCGTAAAGTGAGAACGCTAAGGATCCAGCCGGCCAATATCGAATTCCTTCTGCAGATCCACTACCCTTTCTCCCCCTTCTCCTCCGTTTTCGCCGAGTCGATCCGCCATCCAGCGCCAAACCACAAAAGCATGATTCAACCCTTTTTGCTCTTGCAATGCTACCACTCCTCCATCTCTCCCTGCTTCTGGTTTGACTCCAGGGGGTAAATTGGCACCGCAGCAACCGCCACGACCTGGGCTAGGGAGAAGGAAAAAGATTTCGGAAACGCGCGAGTGGAGGAGCGCCATAGTGCAATAAATGCATGGTTCGTAGAGTGTGAAGAGGCTAAGTGATGTCAGGAGGTAGTCTGAGCCATTGGCTACTGCTACAGCGGGTGTTTGTGGCGTATTTGTGGAAGAAACGATCAAAGAAGAGGGAGGTGAGGAGCGGTCGAGTGTTCGTAAGACGGATACTCGGGCTACGGCTTCGATGGCAGCATGTTTGAGTGGATTTTTGCGCAAAAGGCGTTGATCGAGGGCGTCGACTTCAATCGTTCCTGCTGTGGAGTTGGGCGAGGAGAAGAGGGAGTGCATGTTGGCGTTAAATGCCGCCCATTCGGGTTCCGCCATTGAAAACGTCGTCAAGAGATCCTCCTTCTGCCCCTCTCGATCGTTTTCCGCAGCAATTCGACCGATTAAAGGCGCATCAGATCCCGTGAGCTTGCTCCAATCACACAATTCTTCTCTTTGCTTCCAACTCAATTCTTCCTCACCCTGCGTCGTAGTGACGAACCGTTTCGCCGTATCGTAAGGATGGGTAACGTGAACAACATTACACACCCCTCCTTTGGCACTAGCGTGCCGAGCGAGCGCCACAACACGCTTCAACCTGTTCTCTGCCCATTTCAATCTTCCCTGTTCGCCTGGAGCAGTCCAAAGTTTCGCATCGGCAGCTCGATCCACCAGGGTTACAGGCTGGGTTGTGTGACTAGGCCGCAACTCGCGTGGATTGGTACGAACGATACATGGCCACACGGCTTGCCATTCCGCCAAACGTTCTTTGATTGGTGCGGCAATAACGGGTACTTTCAGCAGGTAGGGTTGGGGGTTCTCGCCAAAGATGTCGCTTCCTTGCTCGATCAACCACGAGATAAGGGTGTTGCGGGAGGGAAAAGCGGAGGCGAGACAGAGCAGGAATTGCGTACGGACGATTTTGGCTCCAGTTTCAGGGTGGGTAGAGGTGGTGGTGCGGAACGAACGCAAGTGTCGTGTGGAGTGAAGACCATCGTCACGGTTTTGTAAGGTGGTAGGGTGGCGTTGGAGGAATTTGACAGCGTGCGAGGCTTGGGTGGGGGAGATGTCGATGATGTATGCGTCTCGGGTTTCGAGCGGGAGGGTGAGGGGGTCGAGTGCGGCGGTCAGGCGGTAGATTGGTGGGAAGGTTCGAGTCGACTTGCCGATCTTGGTGTCGCTAGAAGAAGAAGAGGTGGTGGTGGTGCTGGGTCCGGGGGTGCGATTCAATTCGATACCGCCCAACACCTTGTCCCTTTCTACACCGCTTGCCGGATTTGAGGCTTCGACGTCGTCGTCTTCATCATCCGACAACCCTATTCTTCCAAATTGCATGACCTCATGTTCAGGATCCTCCTTCATCCTCCTCTCTTCCTCCTCTTGCCTCTTCTCCTCTTCCGTCAGTTCGGGTTCCCACCACATCCTGCCCGCGCCATAACTTATTGTCAACTCTTCGCCCTCCTTCACCTCTCTAATCGTCGTATACTTGATGCAACCCCCTTCGTGATCCAATACCCATTTCACGTTTGGCCCTTCTCTACTGTGATTGAACAAGCTCCCAAGACCGAGAGCCAGGGCCATCACTGCTTGACCATTCTCCGTTTTCTTCCAGACGAAAGTGTAGCCGTCCAGTTGAGTTTTGCTGCCATAGAAGGCGTATTCGGCCGGTGGGAAGAGCAAGACCGGCGAAATTTCGATGAGCGCATTCGCAGGAATCGAGTGCGATGAAAAGACGCCACGTCCGGAAAACGAGCCGGGTGGACACCGAATAGCAAGCCCCTGAGGATTAAGATGCGGAGTGGAAGGAGGATAGGCGAGAAGCGAGCGGATAAGAGGTGTCGCATCGGTTTCCAGCGTAGGGATGTGCGTCTCGACCATCGTGCCGTTGCCTTCGAATGTGGTGGCAGACCACACCTGTTGTCGAAAGAAGGTGACGTTGATCAAGGTATGATAAGAAGGTGCAGGGAGGAAAAGATGTTGGTTCGAGAAGATCCTCATGCAGCCTCAAAAAAATGGGCAGATTCTCGGGAGTCGGACTCCACCGTCTCTAGCTGCAGGGTCGAGATTCGCTATCACACGACACAACCAAAGAGGCAATTTCGCTTTGTAAGAACACTATCTCAAGACTCATGCTTCGAAATCTAGAGCTTTTCCGGAAGTCCATGCGATGTTGCCATTAAAATATATTGTTGTACAAAGATAATTGCGCGAGAAGGGGCCGGTGTTACGGTCTTGTGTCTCTTTTTGGAGTTTGCTTTGCGATCTTACGCAGTCTTTGCACTAGCTGGGCGATTGGCAGCGACGATACTTTCCGGATCAGGAATCCCCGCGATCTGCTCCAAATCCTCGCACTGTTTCGCTAATTCCTTGCTCTTGCCATCCAACCATCGGATCAGATCGACTGCTTGGAAGAGAACTGCACTCTTGGAACCAGCACCTCCACCCGCACTACCACCGCGACCTCGACCTTTACCACGTTGACGGACGCCATCAGGACCAGCCTTCTTTGCCTTCTTTGGTGGCTTCTTGCGTCCTACAGACAGAACATCTACGACGTCGTCGATCTCGGAGCGGTCATCCAATCCTTCGTCCTCTACACCTGTACCGAAACCGGAAGAAAGACCCAATGCGCGTGCACCAAAATTACGCCCGTCGTCCAAGAGAACAACGAGATCTTTGAAGCCTTCTCGAATGTAGTTTCTCCTCCTCTGTTCCGACAAGATGTGGTTCTGTCGCTTCTCCGATTCGGTCAGAAGCTCGCGCTTGCTTGCTGCTCCACTATCGAGCTTGTATTCATCGTCCTCGTGCTCTGTTTTGAGCTTCTTGCCTGAGGAGTTCTGTTTGGACAGGGCGGGTGCGCGAGCCGGCTGTGGAGGAGTTGCGGGCTGATTGGTGAGTGTGTCCAGGCCGGCATTCATGCGGAACATCTCGGCATGCATGCCTGTCAAGGACCCCAGAGCCAAAGCAGCTTGTGTCTGCTCATCTGTGTCACCGTTGCCAAAGTGGCCAGCATTGCGCTTGCTTCCTGTTGCTGAAGTGTCGTGTACGCCATGCTGTGGGTATGAATGTTGATGCGGTTGCTGCTGATGCGATGCATTGCCCGTGGACCATTCCGACAGATTGCCGCCGAATGCTGTGTTGACAAGGTCTGCTTCGTGGTGGAAAGATCTGGACTTGTTGTTGCTGAGCGAGCGACGATGTTGATGACCAAGGCTCGAGCCGTGTGGTGATGTAGCGGATGATGAATGGTCGTGAGGACTTTGTGAAGATGCCGTTGCTGATCCTGAACCCGAACCTGAGGAACCTGTTGCTGTCTTGTTGCGACCCTGCATCTGTCTTGCTGCGGCTGACATGGCCGGCCCTTCGTGGAGCATGGGATCCCGACTGGCACTGGCCGAAGCAAAGTCAGCTGGTAAGCCCATGGCTTGAGCTGCAGCGGCTGATCTCTCGGCGGCTGCTGCCGAAAAGCTTGGCATGCCCTCTGGTAGACTCGGATCAAAATCCCATTCGAAACCTTCCAAGAAGTTGACCAAGAGGTTCTTCTCCTTGGCGTCAAAGAGCTGACCATTTTGTGCAGGTTTGTCGCCGCTAGCCCCTGGTGTACCGATCCCAAAGGGCGAGAAAGTGCCACTGGCAAAAGCATCTGTGTCGAACAAGCCCGGACCTGATGGCTCGAATCCTGGTGGCGGTGGTGGCCTCAATGCAGATTCAGAAAAGCGAGAGGATCCCACTTTGGGCGATGCTGGTCGGCTGCCTTTGGACAAGCTGCCTCTGCGGCTATTGGATCTGCTTGCCATCTGAATATCATCGAGACCAAATGATGAGAGTTGCGGTGTTGTTGCCATGAAGTGCGATGTGAGACCAGGAGTCATGGGTCGAGATGATCCACCCTTGCGATCAACCGAGCTGAGAAATTGCAAGTCGTTAATGTCGAGCTCGGCCGGCAAATCAAGGGAAAAGTGGAAGTCCTCATAGGGAACCGGCATAGGTGGTAGCGACATGGCTTCTGCAGAGGTGGATGCAGACGCTGAAGAAGCAGGCTGTTGCATGGAGGAGGAGGGGGTAGCCATGATGTCGAACTTGGAAGTGGTGGTTGTTGTGGGAGGAAGCTGCACTGCAACGCTCATGCTTTGCGCCTAATTGTTGTTGAGATGGTCAAAATTGTAAGTGCCGATGGACGGCCTGCAGATTCGCAGAAAGCTGTGAGCTGTGCCTAGATGAGCAGATGAGCCCGTGACGAGACCATCAGCTTATTGAAATGAGCAGTAGGTGCGAGCAGTGGTGTCGTGAAGCAGCTAGCTGCCAGTAAGGGCGGTCCTGAAGGTGGGTTCTCGTGCAAATGCGGTCGTCTTTGTTGGATGCGAGGCTCGCAGCTGATACAAGGTTTTGCTATAAAGCAGTAAGACCGCAGCTCTTCGTAACTCGCCCTCGAGATCGGCTTGTCCTTTCTGATATGGTGATCGTCTCGACAGGTACGTTGCGGTGAAGTGTGTACACCGAGACCAGTGCCGATGCAGCTATGCGGCGTATATAATAATCTCGTTGTCGTGAGAGATGATTGCGACGACGGTGACGGTGATGGTGAGGATGATACACTTCTGAGGATAGGAGTGAGAAGAGGTGTGTGACACAAGCCCAAAGGAGGGAAATGCGGGGATGATGATTGGAGACAGGAGAAGCCAAGAAGGCTGAGCGAGCGAGCCAAAGCCAAAAAAGCGTGTGTGTGAATGTCAGTGTGAGAGAGTGTGAGCGTCTGCAGCTGCACCACGACTCGAACGCAACTGAGCTACAGTGCATCTAAAACGACGGAGCCTTCTTTAGCACCAACTCAAGCAAGCGCTTCTGGGCGGCTGTCGGCTTGGCTGTATACCGGCTTGAGTGAATTTACTGTATTTTTATTTTTATTTGGATTTTGCTGCAATTTTCTCCGAGAAACAACCTCCGAGCTGATGTGGTGCCTGAAAGGATCAAGCTGCTGCATATCCTTTCGGCAGGAAACAGAATTAAAAGTACGAGACCGACTCTGCCGCTTGCTTTCTTGGACGTCAAGCGAGTTGGCTTCGGTACCATCGACGCTTTCGTCACGTTGCTACAAGCGAGCGAGCGAATGAGAACATCCTGGCATAGCAAATACAAGAACAGGAGTCACACACACACAGACACAAACAGGCCCAAGCGAGCGAGCGGGGAATCAACATTGTTCAAAGAGCGACAGAAACAAACATACGAGGCGATAGAAGAGCGGGAGCATTTGCTACATCGACAGAGACGGGTGTAAGAGCTCAGAGCGCCAAGATTCAGTGAGAGAAAGTCTGGAGAACAAAAGCAGAAGGCCGCCGGCGTCCGCTTTCTTATGCTGCACCACCAGCTTGAGACCGCAAATCGAGACGGATGCGAAATAAGTTAGAGGGGGAAAAAGAGATGAATTTCAAAGTGCGCTCGCTCTGAGGCGAAAGTACGACAGCTTGCAGGCCAATCGCCCTGTCGCAACAAAGACAGACAGATGCAGCGGAGCTCTTGTGCCGGCAAATACGCCCAGCTCATGGCCACACAATGATGATGGAAAGGATGCAGAGATCAGCATCGGCCACAGCGATCAAAGTCAGTCTACGCAATCAAGTGCAACCTTACTTTGTCTCAATTGGAAATTTGGTCGTATGCTTTGACTGAATAGAGTAGGGTGGGGAAGAGTGTGAGGATTCTGGTTGCGGGGAAGCTTGTTCATCGATGTCAATGCCCGAGGTTACCGCCGTTGCAACCTTGGGCTGCCATTCGATGAGACAGCTCACGTAGCTAACCGCCAACATTGCGCCCGATTCCATTCTTCTCGAAAGCTCGACTTCACACGTCGAGCAAGACTATGCCTCAACATCATTGGTCGCAGGGCTCGAGGCTTGAGCCTGATTGCCAACAAGGAAAAAAAATACATCGTATGAAGTCATGCCGTGCATTCGGGTGTTAGTGTCAGCACTGCTGTTGCCGAAAGGCAGATCCGATGCTCGCTAACTCCATTGTATGGGCAGAAAAGGACAGCACGGGCCTCGCCAACATGGTCTCGATATCTCAAGCTAAACTTTGTGTAGGTTCGATCAGCAACACAAGAGCCTTCACCAAAAAGTTGCTCTGACCTTTGCTTGAGTCATGTCCTATCTCGGCACCACAACAAAGCGCTCGACCCTTGTGCGGGGAAGCGAGAAGTACTCAAGCCACCAACGATCGTTCTTGTGTGTATGTGTATGTGCATCTACCTTGTCTTAGCAGAGTCGTATGGTCAAGCGACGGGCGATAGCGGCCATATACTTGCGCTTGCACAGCGGATCCGTCAGCTCGCGTGAAATTGCATTCAGCTGCATCACAGTACCAACAGCCAAAGTCGTGAGGCTGTCGGCGGCTCCCGACAAATTGGGAACGCCTCTCTCTCGCTTGCATCCAAATTCGCGGCTCGACCTCACTTGGGACCTCGCTTAACACTTTGCCTTGATTTAATGCGATCCTGCTCATCGGCCATGCGAACCCTGTCAAGATCGGCAAACACCTGCTCCGATTCCATGAGTCTAGACTGCGAATATGTCACCGCAAAGGAACGTCACTCAAGCCGCTTAACAGCCAGCAAGGTCATTGGCAATGCTTAAGAGAAACTATTCGATGTAGGAGAGTACTCCTCTTCGACGAGCTCAATTGTGTTCTTGCCGAGCTTTGTTGAACAAGGCACATGGCCGTTGAGACGCCATCATTGTTCCCATCGATACGCAGCTCTAAACCAAATTGAGTTTGCAATGGCAGCGGGGCATCGGAAGCAAGCACTCTTATTGGTCCGTCCGATCGCTCAACATGGTTTCGCAATTAGTCTCAGTTGTCAGAGAGACCAACAGCATGTGTTGCGCAATGACTGTCCTCGAATCGACGTTTTAAAGTAGAAGCGAATTTGACCGGTGCGGGGCAATCTTCTCCAAAAAGTCCTACGTCATGAACGCATGCTCATACCGCGTCTCACCTTAAATGTCCTTCAAAAAGCGGGGATCCGATCAGCTCTCATTGGGCAATCGATAGGGTATGTCTACGAACCTCGCCTTGTCCTAACACATGTCAGGCTTTATCACCCAGGTGCCCCGCAGATGAGCGTGAACATCCTTACTTCAAGGCCTCGGTATCGATCAGAATTGCTTATCTTGAACCTGGGCAGCACTTAGCACGAGTACCTGCAACGTCATGTCACCAATTCACATCATCCTTAATGAACCTCCGACCGGGCCGCGCAGTTCTCTCCCATCTGCATGAGCTCTCTGCGTAACGAACAAGCCAAGAACAGTACCCAGCGTACCTTTTACGGTCGGAGTCGGAAAACACACCGTCTCGTGGTCATCTCACGCGAGCTTTGGATCGTCATGCAGCATCACAGTACCCTCCCACTCATCCTAACAACAGAAAACTCATGATCGTCTGGCTTACTTCTCGTGGGAAAGCCAAGCTCAAAGTTTGCCCCGCTTCCCTATTGTGTACCCACGAGGTTCCCAACCGCCGCTCTCGCTTCGTTCACCTGCAGGCACTGGCCACATCTCATCGTCGTTAAAGTTCGTGAGTATGTCATGATGATGACGCTAGAATCAATTCTGGGCAAAATGTGGCGCATCACGTGGTCATTGCGTTCTCTGCCCTGCAGCGATGCTCAAAGTGATCATCTTTGCCTTGTCGAGGTTTAATTGTTCGCTTGTAAGCGAGTACCGTAAAGGATGGCGGAGTTCGATATCAGGTACAGAGCTCCTGTGATATCTACAACCGCGACAGGGAAGGTCACGGCCGAAACTGAGTAGTCATGAGCTCTCGGCCTTGACATGGCTGTTCATGGATCGTGTAGAGGGTGTGGACGAACAAGTAGGGAAGCGATGCTTGATACCAAGCATGTCAAGTCAAGCCCTTATTGAGCCATTTCGGCGACCAAAAATATGTTAAGAGCGCCTTTTGCTCACAATCTTGCCATTTTTACCACGTGATTCTGGAAAGTGTTACTTTTGAAACCTGCGCAGCTGTCTCGTTCTTCTTGCACAGACCAGAACAAATGCAATCGTGTCCGAGAAGTTGCTAACGGCGTCCTTTTCCTCCTGACTTTCGCCATCTCACCGCAACCTTTCACGCTCCATCATGGCATCGCACAAGGTCCGCGAGACCACCGTCTCAGCGCCAGGCAAAGTGCTTGTAGCAGGCGGCTACCTCGTATTGGATCCCACCTATCCAGGTCTCGTTATTTCCACATCTTCACGCTTCTACTGTCATGCTCAATCGCAAGGCTCTGTCTCCACCGCTTCGCAGGTTGCCAGCACTTCAACTTGCTTGATCACCGTCAAGTCACCACAATTCATTGATGCTGTTTGGGTGTACCGCGCTTCGTCTGTCCTCGCAACACCAGCAGCAGGAGGCGAGCAAAAGCAGGAATGGATCATCGAACAGACATCCGAATCGCAAGCGAGAGCTGGTCGCAACCCTTTCGTCTCTCTTGCGCTTGCATACACACTTCGACTGGCGGCAGAGCTGAAAGGTTCCGATGAGATCGAGGCGCTTTTCCAACGCACGGGTTCAGAAGGGATCGCCATCACAGTGGCAGCCGACAACGACTTTTACTCTCAACGCGAGACGCTCAATCTGCCTGAAGGGACAGCACCGACAGTGGATCAACTCAAGCAGCTTCCTCCATTTTCAGCGCAAAAGTGTCGCATAGGCGACGTTCATAAGACAGGTCTTGGCTCAAGTGCAGCCATGACCACTTCTCTGGTCGCTTGCTTCTTGCTGCACTTGCAAGCTGTGATTCCGAACGGACCCGACTCGCTGGAAATGGAAGACTTGGCATTGATCCACAACTTGGCCCAACTCGCTCACTGCGCAGCGCAGGGCAAGATCGGCTCAGGATTCGATGTCAGTGCCGCGATCTGGGGCAGCCAACTCTATCGACGTTTCGAGCCCAAGGTGCTTCAAGCTTGTCTGGATGAAGGTGAGAAGGTGCACACCGAGGGCGAAGAGTCCAAGGAACAGCAAGAGACAAGACTCGCAGCGAGGATAGAGCTCTTGCCGGTGCTCGACCCGTACAACCCACTTTGGAAGGCAAGCAGTCCCGAAGAAGGCGTACAGTCGACCGCCACCGAAGGACTTGCAACTGGCGAGGATCACCAGGTGCCCAAACCTGCGCCTCTGCAACTTCCACCTGGCCTGGATCTGTTGTTGGCAGACGTGGACGCCGGATCGAACACACCAAGTCTGGTGTCGAAGGTACTGGCATGGAGGAAAGAGAAGCCGGCATGGGCAAAGCAGTTGTACAACGTCATCGCATCGTCTAATCAGAGCCTTGCAGACAACCTGCTTCGTTTGCGCCTCCTGCATGCTTCCGACGCATCTGCATACGAGAAGCACGTCAACATGGCCGCGACACAACTCTCTACCGAATGGGATGCCATCCTCAAGTCTCTGCCCAACGACACGGATGCCGAACACGACTCTTCCGTTGTCGACCTCAGCGTCACACATCGCACCGTTCTCCAAGCGCTTGTCGATGTCCGCAACAGTCTTCGCTCGATCCGTGCAGGTATGCGCGAGCTTGGTCAACGCGCTGGTGTACCGATTGAACCACCTGAAATTGGGTCCCTCATCAAAACGATCAGCGACCAAGTGCCCGGTGTTGTCGGAGGAAGCATCCCCGGTGCTGGTGGGTTTGACGCTTTCTACAGCATCTACCTCGAGAGTTCGCAGAAGCCACGCGAAGTTTCGCAGCTCTTCGAGCAAATTCTCAAGGTCAAAGAGAAGGCTGAGTCTACATTGACTTTGGGTCCGCTGCTGTCTCGTGCTGGAGGCGCCAAAACAACGTCGGACCATAAGGTAGAAGATGCGGGCTCAAGGTTGGAGGAGACAGGACCAGTTGCCGAGCTGCTGAGGAAGCTGAAAGCGAACGAGCATGCTGGGCAGGACTTTGGACTTCGCTTGGAGAAGAAAGAGGATGTTCAAGGGCTTCAGGAGGCTCTTCTGCGATGAGCTTACGGTCATCTCACCATCTTGTAAAACTTGCGAATCGATAGATGCAGATACCCCCGAAATAGAAACTTAACTGATATCAGAGGCGAAGATATTTCCAATACCCAGGCTCGTATGTGCTGCCCAGGTGGAAGCTGTGTTGATTCGTTGAGTTGTTGGATCGTTGGGATGTCGAGGTCTGTGTACCGAACGCGTTCTGTCCCGTAAAGTGCAACGCGGCTAAAATTTGGGAGGTGTTGGTCTCGAAAGGGCGCAGCTCTGAACCCTGAACTTTTTGGCTCGCTCGCAGGGTCCATCTTTTTGTCCTTCGTCATTTCATCCTTCGTCCTTTCGTCCTCTCTTCAAGCTTTGCTGTAGCATCGACCTCCATATCCTTCATGACATTGATGGCAGATGAACGCGAAAAGCCATGACGAGGCTCAATGACCGAAGCACGGGCGAGGACGTGCGGTGCTCAGTTCTACATCGACATTTTCTCAATGTCATCCCAGTTCTCACCTTCATTCGCGACCGTTTCGGCATTGACGTTTCGGCCTCCAGCTCAAAACAGTCATGCTCTCTTTCGAACGAACAATGGCTTCGACTGAGAGGCACTCTCATCTGCACTCATCACATGTCTCACATTTCCTCTCCGCCACCGATAACGAACGAAGCATCACGAAGCCAGCCCTACTCGCAACAGCATGTGTCGATTCACGAAGCGGTACAAGAAGCTCAGCTTCAAATCCTCTCCCTCGCATCTAAAAGCGGTAAGAAGAAACAGGACGCCACCACCAACGTGCTGCTGAAAGGCTATCGTCGACCGGATGACCGACTTGAGTCCTTCCGCGTGACTTCGACCGGTAGACCGGGGTTGATCAACTTGTACCCGAATTCAATGGTCACTAATCTTGTTTTGGGGAAAGAATGGCATCATGTGTTCAACAAGGTAGGAGCGGAGAGGTTTGTGTGGCTGCTGGTGCACACGAGTATCTTCGTTCCGCTCTTGGGAGGTGGAGCAGATGGCAGTTGCTTCGTGCAACTGACGGGGGCTGCGCTTAGTGAGAGCAAGGGCGCAACTTTGGCGGGTGATGATGCTACAAGTGGGTCCGTGGCAGAAGTTAGTGGCCTGAAGCGAAAACGTAGCGCTCAAGACCAGCAATCAGAGAGCATACAAGCTGTTGCGTTAGGAAAGCGCGCAAGGCCATTCGAAAGGGTTGACTCGAGATTCAGCGTTCGATCAACTACGTCAGGCCCTGACTTTGAAGCGCCTACTGGCCATCGCAGTACGAGAGCAGCCGCTGGAAAAAGCGCTACCGTGGACCGCAAACCATCCGAAATCGTCATCGTCCGAAGTCGAATGTTCTATGCCCGTTGTTCACGCAACAAAGCCGGCCGCGTCGAAGTCGGACTACCCAGCGTCCATGTTCTGCCTCGCTCTGCCAACCCTAAGGAACTCGACAAAGCGCTTCCTAGCAGCAGCTCCACCCAGTCTTCCGCAAGCACGTTGGCGCGTGGCAAGAGCGCGCCTCCTATTGATATCAAACGAGGTGAAAAGTCGTACGAGGCAATATACCATGAGAGGCGCATACGGCATTTCTCCAAGTACGTCTTTCCGCGCCAATTCGGTCTGCATAACGTTTTTACAGGTGCAAGGGACTACGATACCAGTACACAGCCATTCCGGGACTACACGGTGAGAGATGTGGAGATCAAGACGTTGGGAGCAAGGAGGACGCCGAAAGCGTTGAAAGGAGTGTTGCCTATGCTGGCAAAGATTTTGGCGAGGCATGACAAGTTGAACTATAGAGCATTGCTCGATCGATGCTGCCCGTCGAGGGTGCCGAAGGGAAGATTGACGGAGCAGGAGAAACAGCAGATCGTGCAAGATTTGGCCGAGGTCGACAATTGGGAGCCGAGCATTCGACAAGATGTTCCTGTTCAACCGTCGCAAGTGGTGACCACGCAAACATCTGACAGGCGTCAAGCACTGACTTTGACGTCTCAGACCAACATCCCAGTATCGCAGCATGGTGCAGGGAAGCTTTACACAAATGCTACCTTCGAGCTGGCTCCACCAGCACCACGCAAGCCACGCTACACCAACTACGCCGTGCCGACAACCGGTCAAGTCGTCCGTTTTATCACTCTCGCCGTCAAGTCTCTCCTTCCTCGTGATATCTTTGGCTCGCTCCACAATCAGAACCTCGTCCTTGCTACGATTGGCAACTTTGTCCGCTTGCGGCGCTACGAGTCATTCAACCTGCATCAAATCGCCCAATCATTCCGTTTCACCGATGTCGACTGGGCCCTTCCTCCCGCTGCGATCTCCCGCGCACGTCGCTTGACACGTGCAGAGACGGAAGAGCGCAAAGGACTCGTACTTGAACTGCTATACTGGTTGTTCGACGGGCTGGTGATCCCTTTACTGCGGACAACTTTCTACGTGACGGAGACAGCAGCTTATCGAAACAGAGTGCTCTACTTTCGTCAAGACGATTGGCACGTCCTCTCCAGACCCGTGCTGGGCTCATTGAAGGAGAGCATCTTTGAACCGCTGACGAGAGCAGAAGCTTTGTCGATGATGTCCTTGCGAAAGCTGGGCTACTCTCACGTGAGATTACTGCCCAAAGAAACAGGCGTTAGGCCTATCGTCAATTTGAGGAGGAGAAGTACGAAGCAGGTGCACACCGAGCAGCAGCAACAGCAGCAGCATGGAGGATCGCAGTCGCATCGAAGCAAGAAAGGCCCCAAGGTGAATTCGAGAACGATGGCCATGACGAGCGCGAAGCAGAGAAAGGAGTCGTTGATGCTGGGTCAGTCGATCAACTACATCCTCCAGTCGGTGTTCCATATTTTAACATATGAGAAGAGTCGCATGCTGACATCCTTTGATAGCTATGACGAGGCGAAGCAGAGGGCAAATGTCAATGCAAGCATGTTGACCAGCTCGGTATTTGGTCCGAACGAGATCTACACGCAGCTGAAGATGTTCAAGCAGAAGCTGGTGCTAGAACAGTCACGGCCGAGCTCAACGCCCACGAGTCCAACTCGGAAGACGATGGAGGGTCAGAAGGGGTCAGGAGGCAAGAAGCTGTACTTTATCAAGGTCGACGTACGATGCGCCTTCGATTCGATTGACCAGGCTAAACTCCTTTCCATTATCGAACGCATTCTTTGCAAGGCTTCCGACAATGACGCCGCTTCCGCTGCCGCCGCCGCCGACAATGAAGGGTACCGCATCCATCGTTTTGCCAAGATCATGCCTTCCTCCATTACTTCCTCCAACATCAAAGCGAACTCTTCTTCGGCAAGCACGAAACGCGAGTTCGTACGATTGGCGCGCCCAGACACGGATCACATCGACTTCATCTCTCTAGCCTCAGACCTTGCTGTCTCCCTTCACGACGTCGTCTTTGTCGATCAGGTCTCGTATCGTTACGAATCAACCTCTCTCATTCTCAAGCTCCTTCGTCAGCACATCACCGAAAACCTCATCAAGATCGGCAAAGAGTTCTATCGGCAGAAAGTGGGCATTCCTCAAGGCTCCAGCTTGTCCACGCTGCTCTGTAGCTTCTTCTACGCGGACATGGAGGACTCGGATCCCTTCTTGAAAAGCCTGCGAACAGGAAAAAGTGGCGGGGAAAGCTTGTTGATGCGATACACGGATGACTTCTTGCTCGTTACCAGTAGCAAACGCAAAGCGAAGCGGTTCTACGAGGTGATGCGAAAAGGTCACCCAGAATACGGATGCTTCATCAGTCGTGAAAAGACTATGGCCAACTTCGATCTGCTCGATACGAGCGTCGAAAGCATCCCACTTGGACCACTCATCCCACGTATCTACGGTCAAGAGTTCCCATGGTGCGGTATAACCATCGACACGAAAACGCTTGCCGTTTCTACGGATCTGTCTCGCTACGCGGGCATCGACATACGCGATACGCTGACCGTCGAATACTCGCGTAAGCCCGGGGCAACGTTGATGGAAAAAATGATTCAATCGGTGAAATCACGTTGTCACATCCTCTTCACCGATACAGCCCTCAACGGCGATCGCAAAGTCTATGCCAACATTTACGCGACATTCCTCGTAGCAGCGCTTAAATTCATGGCGTACGTAGGGGAGTTGAAACGGTACAAAGTTATCTTTACGGCAGAGTATCTTTTTGGGGCGATCGCAAAGTTGGTTCGATTTACAGGGAGGTACATTGGGTCAAGGGCAGCGAGTGCCAAGGCAAAGTTGAAGTCAAGCTCTGTGAGCGTCGATGACAAAGGCAAAAGGATCGGAAAGCGGCGATCAAAGAAGGCCAAGAGGAAGACGGCGGCTTGGAGGGTGAGTTGCACCGTCCAACCAGCTTATGTGCATTGGTTGGGATACTCGGCGTTTCTGGTTTTGTTATCTAGCTACCCATTGTCAGATCGCTCGGCTCAAAGCCAGACGGAAGATCGAGTCGAGAAACGCAGCCAACTCCATCGCAGCCTCGACAAGGATACAAGGCTAAAACTCGTCGCGATGCTGGAAGGATGTCTTTCCCGAACCGCTCATGCTGGTGCCAGGAGAAAGTTGACTGGTATCGCTGCGAAGGCGTTGGCTGATGCCAGGAGGTCTCTACCCATCTAAATTCGGGTTTAGCCACAATTGCAATACGAGAAGCCTTCTCCATTTCATCGCGATAAGTCGGCATCTGAAAGTGTGACATTGACCCCCTTTCGCTTTCGCTGTCATGGTCTTTGTATCGACATCGCATGTCGAGCAAATCCATTTGAATGTCAGACCGCAGCCGAAGCACAATTTTGCTAAGTCAAAAATTGCCGGATCTCGGATGTCAAGCTCCACATTTCTATGCATGCTTGAGCGAGACCAACACTTTCCTTCCCTCTCCCCTTCTCTTTCTATCCTACCATCTTCGCACTTGCTTCCAGCAACATCATGATCCCTGTACCGCCTTCAATACCGATGTTAATGATATGACGGATCGTAATGACGCTGGCGCAGCGATCGAGTTGCATGCTGTGCGGGATTATCGTCAAGAGGGAGGAGCTTACGAGGAGTTTTCTGCGCCTTCGAAGCAGGGGGATAACGAATCGGTTTTGCTGGAACGGGTGCTGTCGCCGAAGGCTGACAGGGAGAAGGTGCTGAGGCAGCTGTTGGAAGATGCGAGGAAGCGAGATCCGTGTGATGGGGCTGGGAGGGAACATGAGGACGGGGGCCAGGATGGTCAGAGGAAGCGGCAAAAGGTCGAAAACGAGGTAGCGGAACGAGATGACGAGACGGTAGCAGCGCCGGAGAACACGGAATCGTCAACAGTAGCCGCTGAAAGGTCAGAGGAAGACAGCATACCGACATCACATCAAGAGGGGGACTCGAACGCAGCACCCTTCAAACCAGCTCCACCATGGACAGGTATACGTCGATCAGCACATCCCCCCATTGCCCCCTCTCGTTCGATCTACACCTACGAAAGGTTGAACCACATTCAAGAAGGAACGTACGGCGTCGTCTTTCGTGCTCGATCGCGCTCACCCCTCCCTACCACTCTTGCATCCTCCCCTTCCTCTTTCTCTGGGAAGGGCGACATCGTAGCAGTCAAAAAGCTCAAACTCGATGCCCAAACCTCCTCCACCTCCGGCTTCCCCATCACCTCGTTACGTGAGATTCAAACGCTTTCCATCTGCCGAGCCAACCCAGGCGTTGTACACCTGCACGAAGTATGCGTCGGTAAAACACTCGATCAGATCTTCCTGGTGATGGAGTTCATGCCACACGATCTGAAGACGTTGCTGACATCGTTTCATGATGCGGGTACGGGAGGTTTCAAGCCAAGCGAGATTAAGAGGATAATGTATCAGCTGTTGCAAGCGGTGAAAGGGTTGCATAGGGAGAAAGGGGAGTGGGTGATTCATAGGGATTTGAAGAGTAGTAATATCTTGATGGATGGGGGGAGGGTTAAGGTGGCTGATTTTGGTTTGGCGAGGCGGTATAGTCGTCCGGATGAGGAGCATAGTTGGCGGCCTAGCACAAATCCTCGACGACGCCAGCATCAATACCGAGCTGATCCTAGTACAACTACAGACACAAAAGCGGGGACGAAAGAATGGGACGCCAAAGAAAAATCCGAACAGCGAAAGGCCGAAGTCGAAGCGCTTGATGGCAGCATGACCGATTTGGTCGTAACCCTATGGTACCGCGCGCCGGAGCTACTGCTACTAGGACAGCTGAACAAGTCTTCGACAAGCGAAGAACGCAAACTCAAACGCGACAGAGAACGTTCTCGCCGCGCCGACACGCCACCTTACGATGAAAAAATCGACATGTGGTCCATCGGATGCATCTTTGCCGAACTCCTCCTCGCCTCTTCCACCGGCCACGGTTTGTTCGAAACCTCCAACGAAACCTCTCAACTTCGCCGCATCGCACAAGTCCTCGGCCCTCCATCGGCCGCCATTTGGCCCAACTACCCGCTCTACCTTCCTCCCTCGCACCCTGACGCAACACTCTCCCCACCTGGAAGCAAAGAACGAAACCCCTCCGACCACGTGGAGAAAACAAAAGCTCGCCTAGCCTCCCATCTCCAACCCGCCAAACTCACCGCTGCGACACTGGACCTCCTGTTCCAGCTGCTCCATTACAATCCCCACTCCCGACCGAGTGCCGCAGAAGCGTTGGAGCACGAGTGGTTTTGGGAACCGCCCAATATGGCCCACGTGGAGAGTTTTGCAAGTTGGCCGAGCGTCGCCGCCGGGGAAACGGTGCCCGTGCTCAAACGCGAGAGGGGAAATGGAAGGGCTGAGCCAAGTGCCCCAAACGCTAACGCTTCGCGCCGGCACAGGGAAGCAAAAGGGAAGACGAAGGACTACGAGCTGGAATTTGAGTTCGATCTGTAAACATACACCTTTCACCTTGCATTTGTACTTGTATCAACACCATGTTCCAACAAAGTTTTACACCACCGTTGACTGCTACGGATCTTGCGCGAACTTCCCTCACCCCCGAACCCAAAAAAAAGAAGTTGTTCTGCGTATCAGCTCTCACCCCAGTGTCACAAAAATGAGAAAAGAGTTGTGGAGAGAGATATGCGTGCGAGCTTACCATGGGAACATCGTAAAAGCATGGATGACCGGCCATTTGCTCGGGGCCCCAGTAGCGGAGGTATGGGATCGGTTGCCATGGTGTGTTGTGCGAAGAGGGCGAGAGGGGGAAGGGCGAAGGTTGTTGAAGGTGGATTGCTAGCATGGAGGGGTCGTGTGGGATGAAGGGGGCGGAAGGAGGTTGAGGCGGTGGAGGATGAGGGATTGGGAATGGGCTGGTGCGATGATGGTGATGGGGAGGAGGAGGGTGATTGCGTCGATCAAATTGGTGATGGTGATGGTGG